>SNQJ01S0039656.1:48881-68895 GCA_010110895.2 Picea sitchensis
TGCTCACTATGTTATGTGATTTACCCAAGCTGCAATGGAGATCATTTAAATATGTATAATATTTCAGTATAACCACCATATTGTCAATCTCACTGATGTATATGCTGTCACATAGATCCACTTTGTATTGGTCCATGGCTATGTTTTTTTCATATCGTAGCTCCACTGTGTATTCTTTCGTGGCTATGATCATATCATGGAGTGGAGGTATGGATCCACATTGTATCTTTGGTGGCCATATCCTTAGTCAGTACTTTTATGGATCTATAGTGTATTGGTCGACGACCATGCTTTTAGTCAGTTTACTCTGAGAATAGGTATGCCTTCCTCGGAGATGATACATATATATTGTTTGATGTTTCTTTCTATATTTTACTAGGCTCTCCTATGGCAATGCCTATACATTGATATTTTGAAAAGTGTTTTGGCCATCAGTTTCACTTTTGACCTCACACTTTAGGGGGCATCTGCTACACACCAAAATGTCACAACACCATGTCGCACTTAAGTGTCACAAGTTCTGTATGCACCTTACTAAGTGTCGCATTCAATTTTTTTAAGTGTCATATGCACCTTACTAATTGTATCATGAACTATATTAAGTGTCGCAACTTTGACACCATGGAGGAACATTTTTCATAATCCCTAGTCAATGTGGATGAGAAAAACCCATCATATGAAGGTTGAAATGACATCTTTTTCCTTGATGTTTTACCCATTTTTGAAAGTCAACACCCCCATGCCCATGTATAGGGAGCATTGAACCCTTATTAATGCTCCCTTGCACATGTATAGGGAGCATTGGCAATGCTCAGTGCTCAATAATAGGGGAGCATTGAAGTGGTTAGAGGAAGTTATGGCTATTCTAAGGGTCAACTCCGAGATGCTCTTATGTGGTTTTGGTCAAAGTTTTGAGTCATAAGTTGAGTCACCCATATTCCCTCCATTTTGGGTAACCAAATCCTAACCTAAGGAGCAAAATCCTCAACCATGTCCAAAAACCCTACATGGTGGTTAATCCTCTCAAATCCTATATAATAAGGCCACTCAAGGGTGAAAAGGGGAGAAAGGATTTCAGAGTCTCAAACCTTTTATCTTGTGAGGAGAATCCTTCAAAAAATCATCAGTCTAATCTTGGGAAAATAAGGAAAGGGTTGGAATGGAGAGCTTGGAGAATCTGTTGCAACATAAACCTTTGTTTGTAAGTACTTCACCATATTTATCCATTAATATAACTTGGCCTATTTCCTTCATATTGTTTTTTATACATGTACATATACATAGATAGATTTGTTCTTGTCTAATGATATATTGTAGGAGTAGAAGGTGTTATTATGTTCCTTGTAGAATTTATTCATCGTGATAAAAGCTTGGACAACAAGACCAATTATTGAAGATCAACAAGGACAATCGTTGAAAAGGATTAAGTCACACTTATTTATTATATCTTCTCTTCCTATATACATAAAGAATAGATCTAAAGGAATGCTAGTGTGCATTTGTTTTTTTTTTCTGTCTTGGTCAATAAGGGTCTAGATATCCAAGGGATATTTCACCTGTCTTCAAGGGAAATATTCTATAACAATGGGAGAAAACAAAATCTCCATGATGGATGGTTTCTCATGATATAACCAGGTGGTAATGCGTTGGTGTGGTAAGATAGGGAAAGAAAAACCTTCACAAACCCATGGGGAAATTTCATGCATGATGAAATGACCTTTGGTTTGATTAATGCAGGAGACATGTTCCAAAGAGATATGGATATAGTATTTGTGGGAGAGAAAGACAAGTTCATTGTTATCTACCTTGATGACATGACTATGTTTTCAAATGTAGATGAGGATCACATCAAGCATTTAAGGAAGACTTTTGTGAAGTGAAAGAAATTTTTCATGTCTTTAAATCCAAAGAAGTCTTATTTTTCCAAATAAGGGGTGAATATAGATCCTAGGCTAGTAGAGGCCATCAAACAAATTTTATTTCCTAGGAACAAAAAAGAAATACAATCCTTCCTGGGCAGAATCGATTTTTTGAGGAGATTTGTCCCTAAATTTAATGAAATGGTAAATCATATTATTGAAATGTTAAAGAAAGACCATGGAGTAAAGTGGACTACTGAAGCTAAAGAGTCCTTTAAGCGTATCAAAGAGGCATTGGGAGAATCTCCAATTCTTGTCAGCTTGAATTATTATAAATAGTTCTTCATTTTCTCTTTTCATTCAGAACATACCATAATTGATGTGTTGTTGTAGAAAAATGAAGAAAATCAAGAGGATCCCATAGCATCCTTTATTATATCTCTAAGGGATGTTGAACTCATATATAGTATCCTAGAGAAACAAGCATATTCCCTAGTCAAGGAATTGAAATCATTCAAAGATTATATATTTCACTCTAAGATATTTGCTTATGTGGCCACTAGTGCAATAAAGGAAATCCTCACAAAAACTGATAGTGAAGGGAGAAGGGGTAAATGGATCACCAAACTTCAGGATTATGAATTGGAGATCAAACCCACAAAGATGATAAAGGGACAAGGAATTTCCAAACTGTTGGTTGAATCTAATTGGAAGGATATAGACATGGACTCTTTGTCAATAAGAATCATTACAATAGAACCATAAGAAGATGAAACACAAGAACCATCTTTGAAGGTAAGCCTTAAATTTTCTCAATCTAATTGGTACAAGGATGTAATTTTTACTTTCAAAATTCAAGTTACTCACCAACATGGGACAAAGCCAATGATATATCTATTAAACTCAAAGTTGTGAAGTATTGCATTATAGGAGAAAATATGTTTTGGAAGGATCTAGAAGGAATATTGTTGAATTTCCTTCTTGAAGAGGAGACTGAAGATGCAATCACTGAGTTTCATAAGGGAGTGTGTGGGGGTCACCATGCCTGGAGGTCTATTGCATACAACATCCTTAGAGTTGGTTAGTACTATCCCTCATTATTTTATGATGCCACTTGTATAGTTAGAACTTATTTAGAATTCCAAATGTTTGCAGGAAAATAAAAGTTGCATCCTCTTCCACTCATACCTATCAAAGAAGAAACACCTTTTCAATAATGGGGATTGGATTTCATTGGTGATATCAACCCAAATTCAAGTGGGAAACATAAGTGGGTTCTTACAACCATATATTATTTCACCAATTTGGTAGAATACATCCCCACAAGGGAAACAACTAACACATTCATCATTAAATTCCTTGAGGAAAACATCCTGGCCAGATTTGGGTGCCCAAGAAATATTATTATTGATAATGCTTGAGCCTTAAAATATGTCAAGATGATGCAATTTTGTCAAAATTATAACATAGATCTTGGGAAATATACAACTTACTATCCCTAGGGAAATGGATTAGTTGAGATTATCAAGAAAATGTTGTCTCAAAACAAGAAGGCATGGGATTCCCACTTGAAATATGTTTGGGAAGATAGGGTAAGAATAAAGAGGTCCATAGGAAATTCTCCTTTTTCATATAGTGTATGGATTATAAGTTATCTTCCCTATTTAACTCAACCTCCCTGTGATGAAATTACTACAAAAGGAGGAGGTAGAATCAGATGATATGCAAAGAAGAATCAATCAAATAATTCAAGTTCAACAGGTAAGAGATCGGGTGCAGATAAAGTCCCAAGATCACCAAGCAAGAATGAAAGACAAATTTGACAAGAGGACCAAGGAAAGGAACTTCATGGTAGGAGACACGGTCCTAAAGTGGGATGTCAGAAGAAAAGAAAAGGGGAAACATGGAAAGTTTGAAAATATTTGGCTTGGACCCTTTCAAGTTGTATCAACTAAAGATAACAACACATATGAATTGGCTCAAATAGATGGAGAGTTTATTGAGGCTCATGTAAATGGAAGGTTCCTCAACCATTTCTTGTAGTACTGAATGTTGCAAAACTTATTACCCTATACATAAATAAATACGTTTCCATTCATGTCCATGTATTTTTAATTTTACTTCTTTCACCATTTATTACACAAGCAAGTATATATGGTTCTAACATTATAATTTGTTAATCATTTTTTTTCACCTTTCAGATTATTCTTCAGGTGCATGGGGGGGCTATCATCTTAACTCAAAATCCATAACCCAATAGAAGAAGGTACTTGGTCTATATTTCTCAGCAGAATGCAAGCCGTATAGTTTTATTGAAACTATGTCGTTGTAAATATAGTTTTTGTTTATATTTGTTTGTTTGTTTGTTTGTTTTTTAATTTGTATTTTTTTTTATGTTCCATTAGGAATAGTTTTTGTTTATATTAATTAATTTATTAATTTTAATTTTTAAACATGTTTTTTTTTATATAATTTTTTTAATTTTAATTTTTAAAATTTTAAACTATGTTTTTAACCATATTTCTTTAATTATGTTACATATGTTTTAAACTATATATTTTTAAAACTAGCTTTTTTATTTTTTATTTTTATTTTTAAAACTATGTTTTAATTTTTTATTTTTTTTGGGTGGATTAGATTTGATGATTTTTTTTTAAATTAATTTATTAATTTTTATAAAATGGAGATATTTTTTTATGTGATGCATAGTCTATAAATAAACCTAAAGACAAGTTATTTGTGAATTTGAGGCAAAAACCTAGACTTTTTATTTTTATTTTTAAATATGAAATTTATTAAAAAAAAAATGATAGAAAATGTCAAATGAGGAAGAGACATTATAGAACTAACTTATTTCCAAATTTCTGATCTTCCAGATCGCAACAAGGCGCGGGAAGAGAGCATATTTATTTTGAAATCTACAATTTGAAAAAGCATGTTAAAAAAAAAAAAAAATTACCTCTTATTAAGACCGTAATTATGTAGCTCCTGAAACTCCACTTATTTTCCTCCTCCATGTATGCCCTTTTTTCTGTAGATCTTCCTTAATTTGTTATTTGTGATCTTCGCTTCCGCTCCTTGTTCTCAATCATTTGTTTTATTGCAAATCTTTCCTGCCAAGGATTAGTAGATGGATGGTTCTTATTGCACCACAAAACATCAAATTTATCTTGAAAATTATAAAAGTTTATTTTTATTTTTCCTATCTATCTAAAAACTATTTTTATTTTTTATTTTTTAAGTATATTCATGCTTCCAATGAAGCCATTTACGGATTAGAATTTTTGAAATGCTCATATCCCAACTTGAAAAATGTACCTGGTTTTTTGTAAGGATATGCGAAATCGAATTGACCTTTCGATTTTTCCGCAAGGATCTCTTGAAAAATTGATGAATATTGTGGCGTAACACTTCTTGATACCATTCCTCAATGTAGTCTTTGGGATGCATTCTAGATCCTTTGTCCATAAATTGTTAGTAAACAAGGTGTCTCTTACTGCACCAGCAAATGAAAATTATGGGAAATGAATGAAATTTATGAAAACAAACATGAAACAAAACTAAAAACAATCGCATAATTGAACTACCTCATGTTACTAGGAATCTTGCTGTCACCAAGTTGTCCTTCGTCATGAGTTAGCTATTTTATTTGCATCAATCAAATAAAGAAAACAAAGCTTGGTAGAATTAAATTCTAATGCCTAATCATAGCACCATCCCGACAGCAGAAGCCTTGAAAATGTTGGGGGCAATTCAATTGTTTAAATTGCTTTCATTTAATTATCAACCAGTGCTCATAATCTTGTGATGATGCTAGCAAAATATATGGAGGAGTAGGCATCTAACTCTAATCTAAAATTCAATCAGTCCTAACTCTTACATTCCACTTAATAAGACTTAGTTGTTGTGGGCATGAAAACACTAGCTCCCACTCAGGAGGTCTTCTCAGAATGTTTCACAAAACATATAAACAATCAAGATCATCAAGTAAAAACACTCATGCATTGAAAATAAATACACCTTAAAAGGCTTAGTTGTTGTAGGCATGAAACAAATAGCTCCCTTACAGGAGGTCATCTCATGATGTTTCACAAAACCTATATCAACAATCAAGATCATCAAATAATTTCTAATAAAACAATAAAACATATAAACCTATTCAAAACATTAGAAAAAGAAGAAAATGCTACTATGATCTATTTGGGTGAGCTCAATTCTCCCAAGAAAAAAGTAGCACATAAACTAAAGCATTCTAAATCTAAGCTAGAGAATGGAAGCCGATGTGAAAAGAAGCTTGATTCTTATTCCATCATAAGTTGGATACAATGCTCCAAAGAGTCCTCCTCTTGAGAAATGGAGCACTCCTATTTTCTAAAAGTTTAAAGATAACTTAAGATACCGTCTCTCTAGATCCACAAATGTCTCATTTGGTTCACAACCATGTCACACCTATCAAAGAGTGATATCTCTCAAAATCCTCTCACAAATCTCTCTTTCATGATTAATCTCCATCTAAGATACTTGAGTAGATCTCAAATCTTCATCAAATCTTCAAGGGTTGAAGAGGAGAGATCAATTTGAGGCTTGATGGTCAAGTTTGACTTGGTTGGAGTCTTCAAGTACACATGTAAACATCATGAAACTCATCCACTTTCATATATAAGTGTAAACATGTCATTTTTTCCAATATTTAATCATAAATTCACTCAAAAACACTAAAATAGATGCATTGGAAGAAATAATATGTCAAAACCAATGTAATCGTGAAATGGTTTATGTAAGGGTGTGGGAAGCGAAATATGGTTAAGAAAGTGAAGTGAAAGTGACTTGAAGGTTAAGTGAAAGGTTGGTAAAATATGGTACTTTGGCGACCCAACAATGTCTCTGTGGGACCATGATGACATCACTCAAAATTTCGTGCCTCCTCCCAAAATTTCAAAAGAACATAGCCAATGGGAAGATGTTGCATGTTTATATAAGGCATGATGAAGAATCTTTCAAACAGGTGAGGGATATAATTATGGCACGCCAAATTAGTTAGGGATAAGACAACATATAACAAAACAATTGGCCTCATGTCTGGGTCCTTTCACTAATCATCATACCGTTACCTGCAACCAACATAGGACAACAATCATTTCCCATACATGCACATCCACATGAGCCTTAGATCTTTGAATATCATATATAGAGATCCATGTCGAATCACTTCACCCATCATGTTCTTAATTTTAAATGGAAAGAGGTTTTGGATCAACAATTGTTGATGGGTCGAAAGGGTAGAAGTGAGAGCATCCTAGATTTTTAATTTATTTATATCCAATGTCTTTCCATAACGAGCACCCTTTTACAGAGATGATAGGTCCCCTAACACATCTTTGAAATAAAGACATCATCCATGAATAAAAGGTGGGAGATAGATTCTTGATCGAAAAATTTTAAAACTCTAAATTCTCCCTTCCTCCTCACCTTCGATAAATTGAAAACTTTAAAAACTTTAAATTCCCCCTTCCTCCTCACCTCCGATAAAATTTTACTAAGGACTTCAAGAACTAAAAAGAATAAGAAATAAAAAAGAGTGAAACCTTTCCTCAACCCTCGAGACACTTGAAAGAAGCTGGAGGGGACACCATTGATCATAACTTTGAAGTAGACTTATTGGATGCATCCCATTATCTAGTTAACCACCAGAAGGGCCATCCCTATTTGGATAAGAACTAGGTGAAAAATGTCCAACTAACACGATCAAAAGCCTTAGAGAGATCCAATTTGAGGACTATTATTGTCTCGTTAGACTTTTTTGATAGAATGGATGACTTCTTGTGCTATAGAGACCACATCATGAATTTGTCTGTGTCTTAAGAACCCAAACTTCTCTTCTGAAATTATATCATTGATAAGTCTTCTGTCAATCACTTTCACTATTATTTTGTAAACAAAATTGTAGCAGGAAATGGGCCTATAATATTGAAAGGATACTCCATCTTGAATTTTGGGGATTAGGGATATGAAGTTTGAATTGAAATAACTTCTCATTTTGCGAGACTCCTTAGCAACCTTAAGTAAATATTCCTTGATAAGGTCATAAAATCCAACACAAAAATCGTCTGTAAAATTGTCAGGTATAGGGATTTTCCCCTTCTGCATGAAGGAGAGAGAAACAAGTACCTTGGGCTTCGTTACTTCCTTTGCATGGAGGAGAGAGTAATAAGTACCTTGGGCTTTGTTACTTCATCCTAGAGTGAGATATTCATTTATTCATTGATCACGAGTTGAAATTTTTAAATTACCTGCAAAATCTCTTGAATGGGACATCCCCTGGGAGCTTGGAATAATGCTTGGAAGTGTTGAACACCTTCCTCCACATTCTCTTTGAATGAGCTTACCATCGAACCATCAATGGATTTTATTTCTTAAATGGTATTAATGTTCTTCCTAAAATTGGCATAATGGTAGAATAATTTAGAGTTATTGTCCCCATATTTAATCCAAGAGTCCTTAGGAGATGAGGTAGCACCACCCAAAGGTGGGGGGAGAGGCAAGGGGAAATAGATAATGAAACCGGGGTGGGAGAGATATAAGGGTCAAAAATGACAGAAGGATCCCTTATGGGAACTTCAATAGAAGAGGAAATAATAACAAGAGAGGAAACAACAAGATTATTACCAGAGTCATCTACCGACATATCCTTCATTTTTGACCTAGATTTTCATTGGTCTCCTTGGTGGAAAACAAATATTTTTACATTGTGCCTACAAATGGCCCACTTCCTGGCACAAAAATTAGTAGAAAGGAAATTTCCAAAAATCAACTTTCTAGTGCCATCTATTCTCCATGTAAACCAAGTTGGTATTGCTTACCAAACCGTCCCAAATATCAACCTCCTCTTGAATCCAAGCCCAACTCCTGTCTAGATTTCTATCCCATCCAGGATCCAAACAAATGAAATTACCAATATTTTTTCCAATGGATTCTAGAGAATTATTAGACCAGAAGGCCAGGGGAGACCTAGAAGAATGGCCCATACTTTTGTAATAGTGACTGGTTCCCTGGCTGGGTCAAATTCAACTGTCCATTTTTGGATGACCAACCACGAATGGCCCTAATTCTAATTATTCTCCAGAATCATCTCACATTAGGGTTATAAACGGAGGAATTAATGGAGATATTCACTTTACCACCTGGAAAACCATTGACATTAACCATTGGATCTCCTCCTAAATCATCTAGTACAAAGAATATTGTGGCTTCATTACACTCACAACCAAACTCTTCCATCAAAGGATCTCGAGGAGTATACGAAGGAGATATACTTGGGTATTCTGACTACATTTTAAAATCTTGGATTTTAACCAAAATATCCTTGAAATCGACAAGTTCCATATATTCCCATTCCATCGACATGTGGTGAAATCAAATCCCTTAATTCATCCCAAAAAGGAACCCTCCCTTAATTTAGCTCGACGCGCGGTGAAATCACAACCCTTAATTCAACCCAGAAAGGAACCTTCCCTTAATTAAGCCCAAAAAGGAACCCTCTAGATAGACTGGTCTCATCCTTTGGTGGAAAAGACTCTGGGTGACATGAGCTCGACGAGACTTTACTTCAGAAATAAAATATGGTTGATCATCAGACCTGTGTTCACCTAGGACTCACTCCGCAAACCTTCACCCCCCCCCTGATAATTGGGCCTGCAACCACCTTATATTTTTGCCTCCTTCAACTCCCAACAATACCAAAATCTTCATCATTTATCCAAGAACGATTAAATTTAAAATCTTCGACTCCTCTAACATTTAATGAGAGAATAATCATTAAGATAACTTCTCTTGGGTCTTTCGTTCTTTAAGGACCCGTCTTATATTCATTTGTTTCCCTTCTCTAACTTCTTTGATTTACGTTTTTTCAATTGACATGTGAGATTTCCTCCCAACAAAAGGAATTTGACTTGTGTCCAGTGCCAACCCCCTTTGTAGTTCCCTTTTCTCCTCTACGAATGATTCCTTCCTTGGATGACTTCTCTTAAAATAGGGTTATTTCTTTCGTAGATGCTTTTGGATATCACTTGTCAACAATCATGCTCTATTTGGAGGATCATTGAGTACTTATTTCAAAATTTTAGCAACAATAAAAGGGATTTTAACATGTAGTTTGGTATTTTTTATTCCTTGGTCATGGAAAGTAACCTAAATTAGTCTATGTATCAAGGAAAGTAAATGACAAATCTCTTGAATATTATTGTTAATTATAATGTGGTGTTTTTCCTCATTTAATTTAATTGCAACTATCATATTAACAACAATGCATGTTGATGCGTTTTTGGGAGATTGAACGATGGAGAGAGAGAGTAGTGATGTAGGGTAGGGTTTAGGGTTTGATGGGATTTTGGGGCTCGAAAATGGAGGTGGGTGTTGACATATTCCTCGAGGAATTCCCAAGACAAAATATAGAAAGGTCAGCCGACTTTTAAGGACGCGGTGCTCGGGAAAGCACAACAACAAGAAGAAAATATTGACATGGGGTGCACAAGAAAGGACGCAAAGGATAGGCCTAGGGAGCTGCAGAACCCAGGAGATGACAAAAATAAGGTGAATGGTTGTCACACATGTACTTCAGAAAATCCAAGGCATGAAGTGACCTCACCTAATATCGACAACTGTATTCAAAACATGAAGGATCATGCTTTAATAGGACAATTCAAGGGCATATGGCCATCTGAGAAAGCCCTCATGGGGTGGGTGAGTACTAGAAGGAAGATAAAAGGCTAAGTGGATTTAAAGCTAGGATTTTAAGGTTTCTTTACATCTATCTTTTCCAACCCGACAGACAGAGTCAAGGTCTTCGAGGAAGGGCCTTATTTCTTTAACTCGGTGGGTCTGCACCTTCGATACTGGACAAAGAGGTTTTCCCCAAAGAAGGAGGAATTCACAGAAACCCCAGTATGGGTTAGACTTTACTCTTTACCACAAGAATTATGGGATATGGAAACTCTAGAAGAAATAGGGGATACCCTAGGATCCTTCATCAAAATATCAGATATCACAAAAGTGGCCAAATACACTTCCTATGCATGGATATACATATATATGAATGTAGCAGGAGCCCTCCTAGATGCAATAAAAATAGCCTATGAGGACAATGAGTGGACCCAGATGGTGGACTATGAACACAACCCCTTCAGATGTAGGAAATGCCACACCCATGGAAATTTATATCATGACTACCCAATGAATATCAAACAACCTGAGGTTAAACAACCAGAGAATACAAATGTTGAAGGCTTAATGAAAATCCAGGGGAAGCATAGGGCAGCAAGAATATCGGGAACCCAACCAACTAAAGAGGTAGGTCTAGATAAAAATAAATTCCAAGCCTTAGCTGAGATATCCACCGAGAATGATGACCACACCAAATAAGAACCAAAGAAACAACAAACGTTACCAAAGAATTCCCCTACATCCTCAGATCCACTAAAGGTTTCAGGGCGCAAAACAAAGGAAAAACTAGATCAAACGTTAACTCATATAGAACTAGTAGAGTGTGAGATGTTGATGTATACTTAGGAAAATCAAACAAAAATTACCCAAGAAGTAGGAGGATATGAGATAGATATGGAAGAAGTTGAAAAAAAAACAAATCTTTGAAAGCAAGATCTTGGAGAACCAGAAATAAAATATGAACACCCATCCCAAATGTTATGCTCTTAGGAGATCACTCAAGATTTTGGGGGGTTGGAATTAGGCCTAGGGATACTAGCTAGCTCCTCAAATAGTTTTGGAATAAAAACCAAACCTCTAAAGATTCTCGAGAAATCATCTAACGAGGAAAAAATAAGAGGCAGAAAACCATATATCCAGGTGATCGAAGAAACGGGTGCACACCTTGTGGACACAGGACAAGTCATTGGACTCTCGAAAAAGTACTTCAAAACCCATCAAAAGTGATCATGAATCTAATCTCATGGAATGTGTGAGGCCTAAATGCCCCATCCAAACACAAAATGATGAAAAAGGGATAACCCGGGAGAAGGCTGAGATAGTTTTGATTCAAGAAACAAAATGTGATAGAGCTTCAATGGGAAATACCACAAAAAAATCTAGAAAGGTTGCGAGGTAGAAGTAGTATATTTTGACAAGGCCTCAAGAGGCCTGGAAATTTTCTGGGACCCCACGAAATGGAAATTGGACTTGTTCATCTTCTCCCCAAGAATCCTCACTATGAGCTTCAAGGGTTTAGGATATTAGTCCCATGGTTTCATCTCGAATTCCTATGGCCCTCATATCCCCACTCTCAAGAGACAATTTCTGGAAGCCCTAAATCACTTGGGAAATTCCTTGAGCGGCCAACACTGGGTCGTTGGGGGCGACTTCAACGTGATCACAACCCTCTAGGGAAAAAATGGCGGTGAAAGATGCCTAGAGGGAGAGAGTGACTCCTTCTGATACTGGATAACTAATAATAGGATAGTAGACATCCACACCATCAATGACCCTTTTAATTGGACTGCCAAGAGAAGACTGGAAAGAAACATAGCTATGCAACTAGACAAATTTATGACCTCAGAATTCATTTTTCGAGCTCAACAAGCAATAACTACAAACGTTCTCCCTTTCTTTGGCTTGGACCACTAGCCAATCATTCTTACTTGGTAGGAAACCTTAGCACTCCACCCTTGGTCATTTTGTATGGAAAAATTCTAGATGGATCGCCAAGATTTTATTCCTAATATTGAAACCTGGTGAGGAGAGCGAAAAAACTTTCATGGAAAAAAATGTACCAGTTCCAACAAAGGTTGAATCATGTCAAACTCCAACTCAAGAAATGGAATAATGAATTATTTTGGAATATATTTGAAGAGAAGAATTGGTTATAATCATAAATGGTTGAGGGAAGAAGATAGAAATACAAAATTCTTCCACAACTCCTTGCTCCAAAGAAGAAATCAAAACATGATTTCGACTCTTGTCCAGAGCTCAGGTGAAATAACCGACTCCTCAGAAGACATAGAAAAGGAATTGGTCAACCATTTCAAAACAATCCTCATGGAACCAAATTAGGACAGAATGAAGGCAATCCAAGAGATCTCCAAGCACATCCCTAAACTTATCACCCCTGGCCAAAATTGATTTTTAATGGGTTCGGCCTCTCTGAAGGAAGTAGAAAGACTAGTCATGGACATGAAAATAGGGAAGTCCCCAGGCCCCAATGGATTCACTTCTAAGTTCTTCCAGAAATGTTGTAAAATCATCAAAAAATACATTTGGGAGGTTGTGGAAGAATCAAAAACATCAGGCTGCATGATCAAAGATTTCAATGCCACCTTTTTAGCGTTAATCCCAAAGGAAACAAAGGCGAATACGATAGAAAATTTCAGACCAATTGCGCTCTGTAATGTTATTTACAAATTTTTCTCCAAGATGGTGGAATAGACTTAAACCCCTATTAAAAAATATCATCTTGAAGGATCAGGGAGGATTTGTAGAAGGGAGAAAAATCGTAGATGGGATTTTCATTGCACATGAAACAATCCACCCAATGAAGCAATAAAAAAAAACATGCATACTCATTAAATTAAATATGTCTAATTCTTATGATCAAATAAGTTGGCACTTCCTGAGGAAAATGCTCGATGCTTTCAGCTTTATAGGGGATTTGGTCCATTGGATTATTGGGCTGGTCTCCTAAGCTTTCTTCTATATTCTTATCAATGATTCCCCATTAAAAACCTTCAACCCGACGAGTGTTGGGTATGTCTTATATTCTTTGTACTACTAGCCATAGTGTCTTATACGTTGCGTTGGGTGAGAAGGGGGGTGATAACCCCCCCTGCATGA
Organism: Picea sitchensis; assembly: GCA_010110895.2. Lineage (NCBI taxonomy): Eukaryota > Viridiplantae > Streptophyta > Pinopsida > Pinales > Pinaceae > Picea > Picea sitchensis. The sequence continues at coordinate 62,576 of SNQJ01S0039656.1, forward strand.
GGTTTCAGGGGCTCTGCCTTTGAGAAAAATGTTTTTCCTTAGGAAACATGTCACATTTTTGCCCCGTTTTTTGTGTTGCCTTGATTTTTGTGTCCATTGTTGGGGGTTTTTTCGGCACATGGTTTTTTCCAATGTTTCTCTATTTCCAGTTAATGAATTAGGGTCGTTGACTAATCCAAGTCATTGGGTTAGGGTTTTCTATGTCATTGGATCCTATATATATATATTGTATTGTAAACAATGTATCACTATGAATGAATATAGAATATGTTGGTTTTCCGAGTTTGGGTTTCCAGGGGAAAAATATATGTGTAATGTGTGTATTTTCAATTGTATCTTTTCGATTCTTTTATTGAAAATCTATTTGCAGTAAAATATTGTACAAGGTTAAAATATACAATTGGTATCAGATCTTTGTTGGCTTTAGGGGGGCACCTTTGTGGTCAAGGGTTTTGCTCAGGACTGTGATAAGCCTTGTTACAATGGGAGATCTATGGCATTGAATTTTTCAGGTGAAAATAATGGCGACCAGTTTGAAAATGGAGATCAAGAATTTTAATGGGAAACGTTTTGAGTTGTGGAAGCTCAAGATGGAATATTTTTTGGTGGACAAAGATCAATGGATTAGGGTAGATCCAGGTACTACACCTACAACAACTTCAAAAAATGACTGGGAAAAGTTGGATCAGAAGGCAAAGGGAACAATCTGACTGTGTCTCTCATATTTAGTATTACTGAATGTGTTAGAGGAAGCTACAACCAAAGATTTATGGGATAAGTTAAGGAAGTTGTATCAATCTAATTCCCTAGTAAATAAATCTTTCCTGAGAAAGAAGTTGTATAACCCGAGGGTGAGAGATGGAGACTCGGTGGCAGATCATTTGAATGCCTTCAATACTATGGTAAGTCAGTTAGTATTTGTTGAGATTAATATTTCAGATGAAGATAAGTGTATCAATTTACTGTTCTCTTTACTAGACTCGTGGAATAGTCTGGTTGTGGCCATAGGTATTAATACAACTGCCTTGAATTTTGATGAAGTGGTCTCATCCTTGTTGTCGGAGGAGATGAGACAGAAGAATACGGAAGGACAGAGAAAATATGCACTATTTGCAAGAGTATTCTCCCAAGAAATAAATAGATCTAAGTACTCAAGTGGCAGATCGAAGTCTAAGGGTAGATTTAAATCTCCTGGAAAGTTTTCAAAGGTATGTTGGAGATGTGGAAAATAAGGACACTATAGTTCCAAAATTGAGAAAAAGAATGGATCTGAAGAAGCTCCTTCTATAGAAGAAAATACCTCCAAGGAAGAAGGAGGGGAGGTGTACTTGGCTTTCGCAAGCACACATGCAGATCATGAGGCATGGTTGGTTGACTCAAGTGAATCCTTTTATATGACTTCCCACATGGAGTGGTTCTGTGAATATGAAAGGTATGATGGATTTAATGTTTTCCTAGGTGATGAATCGATAACCATAATCATAGGACGAGGAAAATTAAAGTTGAGGCTCATAGATGGAAGGATTAAAACACTACCTGGTGTTCTTCACATCCCAGGTTTGTCTAGAAATTTGATTTATGTAAGAAAAATGGACGATGCAGGGGTAAAAACAATATTTGAAAAGGAAACCTGCAGGCTGGTTTGAGGAGCAATGGTTTTGTTGAAGGGATTTCGGTTTGGAACTATGTATAAGATGCAAGGAAATGTTGGAATGTTTACAGGAAGAGTGTGATTGTCATTGATGGTAAGAACAACAATGACGATGGAATTTTGGTAGCAATGATGGAAAACATGAAAGAAACAATGATAGCATCGAAAATTGTTGTCTACAAGCTCAAGCTCAAGAGGAATAGCTCAGAGTTTCACGTAGAGCACAAGTGTGCTCTAGGGTTGAGGTTAACTTCATTTCCAAAGATCAAGAGAGATAACATTTTAAAAAATGAATACAGGACCAAAAGTCATTAGGACTCGTAGAAGGATCAAAGGTTGAGGCATTTGACACTTAGAAATTCTTCCAAGTTGGGAGGAAGCATAAGCTCAGGAGGAGGAGGAGCGACAATGGTCACTGGATTGAACACTATGAAGAATCTGGACTGCTAGATTAGAGTCCAGATAGGAGGAACGAGTGCGCAGGAGAGGAATAGATCCCATCTGTTGGATCTGAGTACGAAGAACAAAAAAATGTTAGATCTAGTGGATTTGCAAGGAGGATAAGCTCAGGCGAAAAATCTCTAAGAGATGAAGTCACGAAATGCAAATTCATGATTTTATCTGGATCGTTGGGTCATGGAGGGTTGTGGATTTTTGATCTGACGTAAGAGGATATAGAGAAATTGATAATTGAAGAAAGGAGGTGCTCTAACCTCCAACATCGTGAAACGCAAAATCCTGAAATGCAGAACTTGATCACAGACGTTGATCAAGGAAGGATTGTGGGCCATTGATCTTACACAAGAGCAAGTTTGGGAATCAGAAGAAGGGAGGTGCTCTAACCTCTGACATTGCGAGTTGTGAAATATCGAAGTGAAAAGAAGGTGATTGCAGTCATTGATTGAAGAATGTTGTGAGCCATTAATAAGAAAATACTCGAAACATGAAACTCTTAAAATCTCGATTCACGAAGGTGAGATCTGGACCATCAGATCACTGAGGATTGTGGACCGTTGATCAGGCATGAAAAAGTTCATGAGTACACAATATGAAAATTTCCAAAGTGTTTGGCCCCAAGTCACAGCCAGTGGTCACATCAACGAAAGTTAAGGGAGGAGCTAGCGCTTCGCCAGGCTCCACTTCGGATTTCGCAAGTTGGGAGAATCGAGGAAACTCGTAGCTGAATATCCAATGTGTGAAGTCATGAAGCACTCAGAAGTTAGGCCTATGGTCACAACCAAGTTCACATCAACATAAAATAAGGGAAGGAGCTAGCGTTTCTAGGCTCCACTTCGGAGATCGAAAGTTGGGAGAATCAAGGCAACTCACAAAGGAAGTTTGCGAAATGCAAAGTCACGTAGCCCCCTTTTTTGTTAGCATGTGATCATAGCCTGTAGACATGTGAAGAGGAACTTGCACCCAATGCTAGTTCACACAGGTGAAGTTCACAAGGAGCTTCTTCTCGAGGAACTCCTGTAACTGTCAGATGAACTGTAACTATAACAGAGAAGAGGAAGGGTCACACTGGAAGAGAAGCCAAGAATCTCAGGATAATGCCACTGATGATGAATAGACTGAGGTATCTTCCAGAGAATTTTAAGAGCTTCAGGGTGATTGCTAGAGGAGATAAAGAGTCTCGATATAATTGGAAGTGAAATGAAGACTCATCATAGAGACAATTAATAGATGGAAAAGTGTCGAAGACTGTAACTACCAGAGAGGACGAAGAGTTGTGTGCATGATCTGGCAGAGGACTTGGCATGATAAATATACGAAAAAAAGAGAAGAGAAGTGTTCTTCATTTTGTGATTCATGTGCATAGAAGAGAATGTTGAGGTCTACATGCAGAAAGAGAGTAGAAGAACAAAAAGTGCAAGATGATGTGAGCAGGAATACACTGATGGAGGCAGAGCAGAGAAATATAGCAGAATAGTGACGAGACTGGTAGGCCATTGACAAAACTCTATCACTGTAATAAATTTCTGTAACAAAGTTTTATATCTTAGGGTGGTAGGGAGGTTCTAGGGAGGACTGTTTTCCTCATATTTTCAAGTTGATTCTTGAAAATAGGGAGTTGTAGCTTCCATCTGGTTGCAGCCAGAAAAAATAGGGTGGTAGGGTGGTGGTAGGGTGGTGCAAGGGAGAACCATTCTTCTCTGTTATACAGGTTGGTGTCTATGTGACTGGAAGTTGGTGCTTCCATCCAGTTGGTGCTAGAACACCCAGGGAGTTGGTGCTTCCTTCTAGTGGGTGCTAGATAAACTAGAGAGTTGGTGCTCTCAATAAGTTATAGCTTACTATCTGAGGTTGTAGCCTCATATTTGAGTTGGTGCTCAAAGCCTGTGATGTACATGAAATTTGGAGCTTGATTGACATCCTAAGAATAAGAGGTTTTCTCCCTTTATGGGTTTCCTCATGAAAATTAGTCTCTCTGTGTATCCTATGTGATTGATCAAATATTGTATATCTATGCATGTTAAGTTATCAACAACACATCAAATAATTATGTATAAATATTCGTGAAAAAATCAATAAAATTTTCAAGATTATATATATATATATAATTGATTCACCCCCCCCTCTCAGTTATTTTTCCAACAATTGGTATTAGATCTGTGCCTTTGATCAAAGGTAGATCCATAAGCTTGAACATGACTAGTCATGAAGGAAGTTCAACTAATAGATTTCCTTTGTTTGATGGAACAAACTTTACCTTTTGGAAAATAAGGATGGGAACATATTTAATGTCTTTGGGTGCTGATGTTTGGGATGTCATTGAAACTGGATATGTGAATCTTGTAGTCTTGGCCTCAAAATATGATAAGATAGAGTTTAGATTTAATGCAAAAGAAATGAATTCCATCCTCAGTGGACCTACAGAAGACGATTTTGTCAAAGTCATGCTCTGTGATTCAGAAAAATTTATGTGGGACAAGCTAATAAATAGTTATGAAGGTAATGAAAAAGTGAAAGAAGCAAAACTTCAGACTCACAAACTGAAATTTGAGCAATTAAATATGGATGAATACAAATCTATCAGTAAGTACTTCATACATATAGAATAACTTGTCAACACTATGAAAGGTCTAGGTGAAATGACAGATGAATCTTTTCTAGTCCATAAAATATTCAGATCTCTTCCTGATAGATTTAACTCAAAGGTCTCTGCTATAGAGGAAATAACTGATCTCAAAGCGTTGACACTAGATCAAATTCTTGGAACCCTAACTTCTTATGAAATGAGAATCACCAAAGGTAAATCCACTACAAGAGAGGCATCCTTCAAAGAAAATAAAACAAAGACTCTGATATAGATGAGATTGAAGCAAATTTTGTGAGAAGAGTGACAAAAGGATCAGGTAGATACAAAGGTAATTTTCCCTTCAAATGTTTCAATTGTGGTAAGATAGGTCATTTTGAAAATAAGTGTCCTCACAAAATAAAGGATCATGCATATGATGATGAAGAGAAGAACAAACACAAAAAGGTTTATAAAGAGAACAATTTTAAGAAGAAAAGTCTTTGTGTAAACAATGATGATGATCCTTCAGATGATGAAAACAATGACTCTTATATTGAAAGTAAAATAAATGATATCATGCTAATAGTTTTAGAAGACCTAAACACTAAAGATATAGGAAGTGATTTCATTGATTGTGAAGCAGTAGAAGATCTTGAAGGAGAACTTGTCAATGCCAGGGAAGAGATTGATAGACTCAGAGAAAAGAAAAGAAAACAAAAAAAGTTACTTCTCAAGTATGAGAAAACATGCAATGAACCATCTGAAGAAATTTCTCTGTTGAAGGTTAAGTTAGAAGAATCTAAGAGGGTTGATGTAACACCCTGTTTCCCCCAGTTTGTAAAAATAACTGGACTGGCCAAGAACTGTGTCAAACTCATAAATGTGAATATGTGATGTAAATGGACCTTGTGGAAAAGGTCAATGAATGTGAATAACATTATGAATTTATATTGCAGGATTGCTGAGAGGGGATGTGCARAAAAAGAGACCATGATGGTGGTGGAAGGCACTTGGAAAGGTGGCGTTAACTTCCACCGAGGATTAATACTGTATTTGGACTCCACTAGCCCGGAGAACCAAAAGCGGCTCTCTGGCCCTGAATTAAATGTCTCACTGGCTGGTAGGTAGATGGCTCCTCAAAAATTTATGAGGGATGGGGAGGTGAACCACCCATCCATAGAGCTGTCAGGTTTGACCAGCGCGAGGGAAATCGCGCCACACACAACCTCGCAAGAGGATAAGGTGTGGGCGAGAAGCGATTTGGGGGAGACACGAGGGGAGAATTCTGGCGATATGCAGAGTGAGTGATAGTAGAGAGGAAGGAGAGTAACCTTCGCTCCTGGTCATTGGAAAACAAAGACGCAGTCTCACAGCATCGTGGTCTCAGCTCGGGGTGGCTAGTGGTAAATCCGTTGGGAGTCGCTGAGCCTACGGTTGGGTGGAAACGAGAACCCCTCTCAATAGTTGCATAACCTCTGGTGTTACTTTATGATAAGTGTTTTTACTTTGGCATCTTGAAATATATGTATTCTGATAGTTATGCTCATAAGCTGTGAAATTGCGAATGATTTCATTATAAGAATGTCTGTATGGTGTTTTGATCAATACTGGTAGATGCATGTTTAAAATGGAAAGACTACGTATGGC
>SNQJ01S0039657.1:0-52544 GCA_010110895.2 Picea sitchensis
GGAAGTTGGCCATGAGTTTGGAGAGCTCTGAGTATTGTAGAGAGCCAAGAGGGGCTGTGAGATTGGTGTGCTCAGATTGAGGCACGGGATTTGTTGGTTGTGACATATTTATCAGGAAGGCACCGAGTTGCTAGAGGTTTTGGTCTCGGAGGGCCAAGATATCCGTAGATATCCTGGAGCTAGGTCGTTTTCCTAGTTGGCAGGGTGGACAATAGTTTTGGGCAATTATTTTTCTGTGTTCGCAACAGGACTGGACTGTGTAGCAAGTAGCAGGAGAGCAACATCAAGGCAGCTGGCAACGAAAATTAGCATCAGAACCAGGTAACCTGTTAAATTATGAATTTATTTTATTCTGCTATGAAGTCGTTAATCTTTGATGAATCCAAATCACTGAAGTCGCTGGTATGAAGATCAATATTATGTTGAATAGATATTGTCTTAGTTAAGAAATAATTGCTTATGAGGATAATGATGTTTAGATATATATTTATGGGCATTGCATAGTTTCTCAAATTATTCTAATTGTTTCTTCAAGCTTACAATTGTCTTTTCATAACTACCCATTTCACTTCTTAGTTTTCTACACGTGTCTTTGAGCTTGCTATTTTCAATCTAAACATGCTTCAATTTTTTAAGATTCTCATCTTCTTGTTGAATCATTTTTGCTTCATGATTTTCTTGTTCTTCATTGGACTTTTATTCTTTAGTGTCATCTCTTTTAATCCTTGGATGAGTACATTCAAATTCAACATGTCCTACTCCTTAACAATTAAAGCAAAAGAAATGATCTCTATTTTCTTCTTTGAAATATGAGATGTTATAATTTGATTCAACTTCTTCTTCTTCTTCTGCTTCTTCCCTTGCATAAAGGTATTGTAGTTTGTCCCAAAGCTATTTTGTTGATGCACATGATCCCACCTTGGATTTCACTAAATCTGCCAATCCATCCAGGATGGTATCTATTGCCAATTTGTTGTTCCTTTTTTCTTCCTTCTGAGCTGCAGTATTTGGTTTCTTCAAAGCATTGTATCTTGAAGCAACTGACAACCAAACATCTTCCCCAAGATATTTCAAGTAATTTTCCATTCTATTACTCTAGTATTCAAAATTTCTTCCATCAAATGGTGGAATCCCATTTGGAATCTGCATAGGATCTTCCTTCTAGTGGTTAAAATGTACTGAAGGTAACTGATATAGATGGATATTGGTGGCCACCCACCTTTTCCAACTGGCTCAAAATAGTTTTCTGACAATTTTGGCAATTTACTATTTTTAGCAGTTTTAACTTCCGGGGCCATTTTGAGGGCCTAAATGAAGGTTTTTCAGGATCAATCTCCTTAATAATAGAAAAAGTCATGATTGAGCCCCAAAAATTAATATCCTCGACGATGCCTTTCCAACGGGCTATCACACGCGTAAAACAGAGATCGTATGCAAAAGTTACGACCTCGGGAAGTTGATGTACTAACTTACCCAAACGGGGCCCACATGACTTTTGGCGCTTCATCTCCTAGGGTTAGGTTTTTGGATGTCTAGGGTTTTTGGAATTATTTCTTATTGTAAAAATACCTTCAGAGCCTCATTGTAACTGTATTCTTGCGAATGCATGCTGCTGTCACATCTCTTCTCAGAGATAAGTCGCCACCATTCCAGCAAGCTTGTTTCCACTGCATTTTATAGTTTCAGCTTATTTTGTTATTGAATAGAAAACTAGTTTTACTGTATCTTTGTTATTTTGTGTTAAGAACCTATTAATAATCTATATTCATTTTTTTCTTTAGAGTGGTTTTCTCCTTGTCGTCTTAATGCATGTCCCCAATGAGGTCGACGTACAAAGAGTTAGGTCTCGAGCTTGTTTCTCTTGAGGAAAGAAGCTCTCGCACACCCAAGCAACCTCCCATGGCAGGAGAAAATAAAGATGGCGGGATAGGAGATCCTTTCAAACTGTTGAATGAGGAATCCATCACATAATAGAGGAACGATATGATGGATAGTTTTTCTCAAATCCTTCGGCGGCTACCAGCAAGTGATGCATCTTCTTCAAACGTAGGTGTCGCCCCCTTCAAGGTACAAATAAACTTTGATATTCCTATATTTGAAGTCAGATAGATGCAGATGTTGTAGACAAGTGGTTGAATCTACTAGAAGGGTATTTTTTTGTCGATAACTTTTCGAATAAAGAAAAGATTACTTTTGTGCTCCTCAAATCCGTTCCCCATGTCAAAGATTGGTGGGAAACTTTCTGTGAGCAAAAGGAAATAGAGGAAACCTCATTATTTTTAGTCAGGGCCACCTGGGAATCCTTCAGGGATGCTATTAAAGAACAAAACTACCCCGTTGGAAGTTATGATGACCTGTATACCAAATGGACCACACTGCGGCAAGAAAGAGACCAAGTAGTGCCAGATTTCACAAATATCTTCCATACCTTGCACACCAAGTTGGGTATCAAAGAGTCAGAGTGACATCTGGTACTCAAGTATCATGGTGCTCTACATAGATACATCCAAACTGAAATGGAATTTCTGGACATCTCATCCTTGGGCGCGGCCTACCCATATACTGTCAAAATCGAGCATAAGCTCAAACAAAAGACGTGGCAATTTGGGCCTAGGAACCCCTCACAACAAAATCCAGGAAAGGGAGGCCCCAACCCATTGAACAAAGGATAGAGAAAATATGGATAGTATCAGGAAAACCAGTCCAAGATGCAAGAAAATAAGGACACTGGAAAGACAAAGAAAGATACCGGGAAGTGGTGCGACTTCCATAAGAGTCCTTGGCATAACACTGTTGACTGTCGCTCAAAGCAGTCACTGGTGGCTGAAGTGAAAGCCTCTAAATCAGATGTAGATTATGATTCTGAGACATAACCAGAAAGGGGAAGACGGATCATTGACGCGGAACCCAGTGCCACCGTTGCTACCACCAAGCTCTAGCCTGGTGAACCAGATGAGCTAGAAGAAGGAGAGTGTGTATTCCATTCACAAATGTGATTAAAAGGAACTGCGTTGCACTTCATCATTGATAGAGGTAGCCAGAAGAACCTCATCTCAACAGATGTCATGAAGCGGTTGGCCCTGCCAATAATGCCGCACCCACAACCGTACACCATTGGATGGTTCTGCCAAGGAAGCGATCTCCGCGTCAGTCAACAGTGTCTACTGTCATACGACATCAAGACCTTCAAAGAGGAGGTATTGTGTGATGTTTCTCCTCTCAAAGTTTGAGATGTTCTTTTGGGCCAACCTTATTTATGGAAACGTCATGTTGTATATGAGTCTACGCCTCGTAGTGTTATTATTACTTTGAATAGGAAATTGTACAGGATACCCAAGCCAGTCCCACCTAGTGTTATTTCCTTGATCTCTGCTAAGAAATGTAGGAAGGCCATCTCTCAGATGGGAAAGTTTTTCTTCTTTGTGATTCGCTCTCAGAATAAGTGAAAGATCACAGCACATCCAGGGTCTCTGCAGCTAACCTCTCCACACAGCAAAAGCAAGTAGATAAGGTCCTGGAAGAATACTCGGATATCTTCTCCTCACCTACAGGGGTACCTCTGCACTGCCAGGTTAATCACCCCATCGAACTGACCCCCGATGCACTGCTACCCAATGGGCCAGTCTATCGTCTCTCTTTGTTAGAGAATGAGGAGATCAAGCGATAGATCCAAGAACTGCTCCACAAGGGGCACATCCATCCCAGCTCATCATCTTGCGGGAGCCCAATCGTGCTGGTATAGAAGAAAGATGGGACCTAACAACTCTGTATTGATTATCGGGCTCCGAATAAAATCATAGTCAGAAACCGGTACCCGATTCCCCGAATCGATGACCTCCTTGATAAACTCACGGGGAACAAATACTTCAGTAAGATTGATCTGAAGTCTGGATACCACCAGGTCATGATAGAATAGACAGATGTATGGAAGACTGCCTTAAAGTCAAAGGAAGGCCTTTTTGAATGGTTGGTCATGCCCTTTGGTTTGAAAAATGCTCCATCCACTTTCATGAGGATGATGGATGATATCCTGCGACCATTCACCAATACGTTTGTAGTGGTGTATCTGGATGACTTTCTAATTTACAGCAAGACTTGGGTCAAACACTTGCAGCATATTCATCAGGTTCTGCACACCCTGTGCTAGCACAAGCTATACGCCAACTTAGAAAAATGCTCCTTCAGCATGGACATGGTCCATTACCTGGGCTACATCATTGATTAGAATGGCGTACATGTGGATCCAACCAAGACCCAAGTCATCCATGACTAGCCAGTCCCAACAACAATCACTGAGCTTCGAAGCTTCTTGGACCTTGCCAATTTCTACCATAGGTTCATGTTGGGTTTCTCCCATATTGCATGGGCCCTCAGCCAGATAAACAAGGGAGGTGGTAAGGAGAAATTTGCATGGGGCCAGTCCCAACAACAAGCGTTCGATTATTTGAAGCAGTGCTTGTGCTCGTCCCCAGTACTTTCACTACTAGACCTGCAACATCCTTTTGATATCGAGACAGATGCTTCAGACTATGTTGTGGGTGTCATTCTCACTCAGCATAGCCACCCCGTGGCCTATCATAGTGAGACACTATCACATATTGTCTGTAAGTACCCTACTTACATCAAATAAATGTACTCCATTGTGCAAGCATGACGCCAGTGGAGATATTACATTCTTGGGAAGGAGACAATCATCCACATTGATCATAAGCCACTGCATTTCATGCAGACACAGGGAAAATTGCACAATGACCGCCATCAAAAGTGGTCCACATACTTGCAGCAATTCCACCTCAACATCAAGTATAAAAAAGGAAGCACCAATCATGTCATTGATTTCCTTAGCAAAGCACCAGTCATGGCACTTACCACAGTGCTAGACTCTTGCGGCCATGAGACATCTGGATGACCCCAACTCTATGAGACAGACCCTAACTTAAGCACCTACCAAATGTTGGGTGCAAACGTACTTGTCAATAATTTTCATCTTCAGTATGGGTTGTTGTGTCGTCTGGGCCATATTTGTGTTCCATCAAGTAAGCGAGAGAAGACGATCTGGGAAGCCCACTACAATTAGGTGGCAGGACACTTTGGCATTGAAAAGACAGTGGCGATGATACAGAAACATTTCTACTGGCTGAAACTTCGACAGGAGGTCAGCAAGTATATCAGGTCCTGCACTGCCTGCGCTATTACCAAACCGACCACTAAGAAACAGGGCTTGTACACCCCTCAGGTGTTGCATATGTTTCAAGTGGGTGACAAAGTTTGGTTGCACTTGCAGAAAGAATGCCTTACAGGACCCCATCAGAAGCTGCGCCCACTCTGTTATGGGTCGTACACTATCACCAAGTCCGTGGGGGATAATTCTTTTGAGATCAACATTCATCCTTTCCTTGGTCTGCACCCAGTGTTCAACGTGGATCTCCTTCGCCCTTATTTCCCACCATTATTGGACACCTCAGAAGTAGCAGAAAAACTGACACCAACAGAGATCAACCCTGACTGCCTACAAAAGGCATTCAATGATCAGATTGTGGATAGACAGATCAAGGGCACTCGACAACAAATAATCCATCTTTATCGAGTCGTCAAAGCAGGGCAGCTCCTGCACCAAGGCAAGTGGCTCACCCGAGGCCAAATTCAGCAGAAATTTCCTCATATGATGGGGGAGCTCAACGTAATGGATACCATTGCTTCCTAAGGAGGGAGGATTGATCCAAATGGATATCAGTGGCCACCCACCTTTTCAACTTGGCTCAAAACAATTTTCTAAATATTTTGGCAATTTACTATCTTTAGCAGTTTTAACTTCCGGAGCCATTTTGAGGGCCTAAATGAAGGATTTTCTGGATCGAGCTTCTCAATTATATCCCAAGGCATAATTTATCCCCCAAAATGAATATCCTCAATGATACCTTTCCAACAGGCTATCACACGCCTAAAACGGAGATCGTATGCAAAAGTTACAACACCGGGAAGTTGATGTACTAACTTACCCAAACGGAGCCCACATGACTTTTGGCACTTCATCTCCTAGGGTTAGGTTTTTGGATGTCTAGGGTTTTTGGCATTCTTTCTTATTGTAAAAATGCCTTTAGAGCCTCATTGTAACTTTCTTCTTGCGAATGTGCACTGCCATCACATCTCTTCTCAGAGATAAGCCGCCACCATTCCAGGAAGCTTGTTTTCGCTTCATTTTATAGTTTCAACTTATTTCGTTATTGAATAGAAAACCAGTTTTATTGAATCTCTGTTATTTTGTGTTAAGAACCTACTAATAATATGTATTCATTTTGTTCTACTCATAAAATCCAAATCAACAACCTGCTCTAATACCAATTGTTGATACTGAGAGGGGGGTGAATCAGTATCAAGTACAATTTAAAACCTTTTTCAACTTATACTTAAACCATTCAATTATATCCAATGATAAATGAACAATAGTATAAGAGTTACACCAATACACCACAATACACCATGCACAATATATGAGAAATAATCAATAGTTATTGTTCAAGGGAAGTAATGACTTCTAAAGGTAGCTACAACTTCCAAATGTAAAGGGAGGGATAAACCTCCAAGAGGAATATACAATCCTCCAATATCAAGAGATATTTTAACTCTCCATCATTTCTCCTTCCTTCCACCCAAGAATATATGAGAGATAACAAAACTTCACATTAAATCATCACCATCAACCAACCATCACATAGAACCTGATAATGCTTCCTAAAACTTCTTCAATTTCTACAATTCTTCAATTCTTGGAATACTCTGATCCTGTAGATAATATTACTCAATTTATTCTCTGAAACGTCTCCAAGTTTCACTCCTTTAATCCTCCCCAAAAATAAGTTATAGAGAGAATCGTAGACCTTGTTCAATTCTGGTTTATTCAGGAGATCGCAATTGTACAGAATGCTTCGTGCTCAATATTCAAAATATGATTCGGAAACTCATAGACACAAAAATAAAGTTTGTACTCTTTCCAATTCAATTTGTCCCACTTAATTTGGATTCTCTATGAAGACATTATGATTGTTTTAACCAGAACACTAGTTTATTGACTAGCTTCAGTACTGGTCAAAAACCCTATCTTCCACAGATTGTATATCGATAATTGTAGTGAATAAAGAGATGAAACTTTTACCACGGGTACCTTGATATGTCTTCTCAATACCATATCAATTTCACCATCTAAATCGTTATATAAAAAAAGTTATAGAGAAAATGGTAAGATGACCTGAAAATAACATACCTTAGAACACACCACCAAAAGACTTCATCCTCCCTTGAAATCCGGCCTTCTTTACTTATGATTTCCTCTGAAATTTGAATTGTGTGTCAAATGAATGTATAATGATATGTATTTATACCATTTATGTCACTTCCTTTTAACATTACGGTCGACCTGACACTTTCTTATTTTGTAATTCTTTTCTTTCATTATCTTCAGGGCCTACATGTACTTCCTTCTTCAATTCACTTTGTCATCTTCAAAAATTCATTTATCCTCAACCATGAGGATCCACATGACATGCCACATACCACCGGAAACAACATGATGTATACTATCCATCCATGGGTATTGTATCTGCATGTGCATTGTCCTTTATGTTCAAATACCTTCATCAATCTTGCGGTCCAAAACCCATGACTAGGGTTGACATCAATGACAACAACCAATCTTCCAACAAAACCAACAAAGGAGAAATAGAACATCAAAAAACTTAATAAATGGAGCAAAACCAAGAAAACATTCTATATGCACAAGATACAAAAAAAATTTATAGTGTGTAGGAAAAGGGGGAGACCACAACTGACCAAGGGATAAAGGATAATTTGACTCGCCTCCTAGAGAAGTTGACTAGAGAGAAACAAACTACACAAAATCCTGAGAAGAGTCCTGAAAAAATCATAGAAGAATTCCTTAGAAGAATTTGGAGAAGGATCTTGAGAAAAATACGAAGAAGACACTTGAAAAGACTAATGATCCCAAGAAAAAACCATCAACGTAAAAGGGAAATAACAACAACAACAAGAAGGATATACACATAAAATAAACTAATTATTATATTACCATATTTTCATCTTTCAATCTCATCAAAACATCTAAACCCACAACATAGATGATATTTGATCCCACCTCAACATCAGACACTCAAACATTTTGTTTGTATAATGAAGTCGTGAAATAGCCAATAGCTATATGGAAGCACATGATGAAAGATGAGGATAAGATGTAAGAAATAAAAGATATGGAATATGACACATGGAAAAAATGCATTGACTTGGTGAAAGAGAAACTTGACTTGGATCCACTAACTAAGTAGGTCGATCATCTCAACTCCTTTAAGAAATTGATCGAGAAGTTAGTTGAGTTGAACTTTCAAGGGAGGGAAATTCAACAAATAAGTGAGGTGAATAGAGATATGAAGTATAATCATGTCCAAATGATTGTATCCAACCAATAATTGATGATTGATTAGAATTCAAACATCCTTCAGTCGTAGTATGAAAATTTTAAGAAAATCCAATAGATTTTAGATAGGGTTATTGATAAAGCTACAACACTAAACATTGTAGTGAGTAATTGGATAACTTACTTCACTTCGATCTTCATAAAGCTCAAATCGCATAGAAGTGTGCTGGAATATTTGACAAAGAAGAAGAAAAATATGACACCCAAGTCTAGGATGAGGAAATCTCTAGTTATGCAGATTGACAAGGAAATGGAGATATAAGTAAAGATTTCCTAGAAATAGTCGGAGTGGTTTAGAGAAGGAAATAAAGTGTAGTTAGAAAACAAGAATGTTTTGGAACACCTTGAGCAAGTCATTAAAAATATATATCAGGTTGAAGGAAATTTTAACCCTGAATCGACCGTAGTACAAAACCCATCCATCACTGAAACTTTGGGCTACCTTACACAAATGAAAACACTTGGAATTTAGGTGCAATACTCAATGGATGAGTGGCAAACATTTTCCCAATATTTGCACTAATTAGCTCCTCATATATACCAAACTTCTTTTGAGCACTTTCCATATTAGCCAGCACAACAACATCGTCTAGGTCCTACTTCTCCTTATCAACAAAGATTTCAATTTTTCATCTCAAGTATATCATAGTCAAACATTCCATCTACTAGACACCACTCAAGAACATCATAAATTTAAGTCGAGGCAACAAATACTTCACAATTGGAAAAAGTTGTTACATTTTCAACCCTCAACTACACCTTTATATTTGGACATAAACCATACCATAAGAACCATCCATCACACCTGAGTAGACAGATGAGAAATCACATACAACAAAATCAATAGAAAAATTCCTAGAAAGTCACCTAGCCACAAAAGATATATAAAAGTGATTGGTCCAATTGATTCTATGTCTTATTCAAAACAAATTGTAAAATCATTCTCTTAAAATTTTGTAATCTCATAGTCACAATCTCCCTATTGCTCGGGATGAGAATGGATTTGAGGTTGGGGGGATGGATGTTGTAGGATCTATTCAACTTTGTCAACTAGACCTGATAGACAACCAAGTTGTACATGTAATTTCATTGACTATCTAATTGAATATGTAAGTCAGTCAATCACCTAGTCGGGTTGATCGACTGAGGAAGTTAGGAAGTTGCAAATTCCTTGCAAATGAATATTCAATTATAAATACATGAATATGTAACAGAGAAAATAAGCTTATTTTATACTAGTTCATTGTGTATATTTCTTTATGTGAAGCGATTTTGGTAGCATCTACATACTTTTCGCTAGATTACAATAAATGTCATATTTGGATTTGATTGAGATATCTCTCAATGTGAACAATTGAAATTGAAATCAAATTGGAAATTTTCTTCCTAGCTACCAAACAATCTATCTAAAATGTTTGATCTTTACAAGGAAATACATCATAAATCAAACATCTTGTTTATAGATGAATAAATGTATCATAGTTTGTATAATAAGAAGGAAAATTGTTTTAAAAATCATCTAAGTTGGGAATATGATGGTTCTTATAAAACAAATGGATTGATATGGTCCAATTTTTGTAATTTTCTAAATCATCATCCAAAACAAAGCATGAAGAGATACTTAAAAATTTCTTAACAAAACTATCCCTAGTTATTCATTTTAGTCTGTATAAGAAAAGGAATTTTTTTTTTAAACTTCCTCCAAGTTGGAATATATATGTTCTTTGAAAAGAAATGGATTTATTTGTTTCAATCTTTGTAATTTTCTAAATCATCAGCCAAGAACAAGCATAGAGAGATACTTGAAAATTCTTAAGAAACCTATCCTTATTTATTCATTTTAGATATTTAACACAAATTATATCAACTTGGAAAATGATTTCATCGCTTAACACATTCCTATTGTTTAATAAAAAAATTGTTTAGATTGATACTTATTTTTTATAATTTTTTATGGATATCTGAAAGATTTGAAGACAATTTGTATTCTTAATTTTTTATATGAATGGTGTTCTTGTCAATGCATTACACAAAAAAAATATCAAAATAAAAATTGAGCTTTGGTCTCTTTCCTTAAAAATATTTTCTTGGTTGATTTAATGCTTAGTCTATTTCACCTTAATTCCTAGATCATATCTGATTCTGATATCGAGCCACGTCATTCATTAATCACCTAACTTGCCTACCAATTTTTAGATCATCCAAATCATCAAATAAAGATTTGTATTTACATCCATTTTCTTATTTTATTTCTCAATCCTAAAATTGGCCCTTATTTCAAAATCGAGGCCCCAATTATTTACCTTCAAATTTCAATTTTCTTTCGAATTTCAAGTTCATGTTTTCTATATTCTTCCTCAATCCTTTCTTATTTGAAAATTGGAATTGGTTCAAAAATTTAAAATATTTCGAAGCCTTTTTTCGAACTTTGAACACTCCTCCTAAACTTTGAAATCTTACCTCAAATCATGATCATCCTAATTTGTTGATCAGCCCTAATCTCCAAATCATGCCCTCTTTCCATTTTCTTTCCTCTTTCATTATTCTAATTTGGAAGTCAACCCCAATTCCAAAATCAAGGATTTCCTCCAACTTATGTGTGGATGGCACATATTTTTTAGATCATACTTGATATCAAAATCGAATTCTCCTATCAATCTATACGAACTAGTTGATTCTCCCTTCCTATTCAAACTCTTTTAGAGACATCTCAAAGATACATATTCCATTTATATATCTACAAAATTTCCAAATTAATCTTAATACATTCTTAGTAGCCTCCCCATTAATGGTGCCAACATTAGTTCATTCAAAGGATGACTATATTAGAACAACATGAAAAATAAATCATCAAAATTTGATTATGTCACTTTAATAATATCTTTTGAAATTATGGTTATATAGAAATCCATGTCTCTTATAATATAATACTCAAATATCCCTAATACTACACCATCACTATCCCACCACCTAAATCATATCTTCATGGATGTTGAAACCTCGACTTGGGGGTGAAAGTAAAAAATAATTAGCATGAATACAATGATTATAAGATGACATGGTAAGGAAAATAGGAAAGAAAAATGTTGAAAGGTCAAATTACATAGAACAATCATCAAAAGAAGAAGCCACCAATCACATTTAAATTGATGGAATTATTTTTGGAGGAAAATAAGGAATGGGACCTCTCAAAAATATCCAATTAAAAATTGAAATATGAGTGAAGAGGAAAACAATGTTTTTCAAACTTATAGTGTAGGTAACTGGTGGAATATGCTAAAATTCATATAGATGAATTTTTTTGTTAATTTAAGGTTCAAACCCTAGTCGAACTACAAGTGTGGTTTTAAGAGGCTAGCCAAGGATATCTAAGTAAATAATGAGCCTAAATTGCTAAGGAACCACAACTAAAATCAAATCATATTTTCAAGGAGAAGAGGAAAAGTGCAAGACAAAATATTTGTAACTAGAGATATAAAGTAATGTAGGAAAATTAAGCCAACACCCAAGGCTCAGAGAAAAGGTAAGTCCCTAGCTAGAATCCCTTTTGTTCTAAAGAAAAAAAAATGAGTGGACAAGACTATTGTTAGAATAGAGTATCTTTTTTTACTATGGATGAAAAATAGAGTATCATTTTTTACTATGGATGAAAATGAGTTGGAACCATAAGAAGAACCATCCTAAATTCATAGGTTTATCACTTACTAAGAGAGAAGTAAAAAAAGTGAATAAAAACCCAAGAAAGAAAACACCAAGATGGTATTTGTATTAATATAAGCGAACCCATATATCCCTCTAAAATTTATGTTAGTCCTAAAGTAGTGGAGTTATTCCAAAAATAAAACTAGATTGAATACTTTAATAAGGTTAAAGGTTTGATGATAAGGTTTATTTCGAGTCTATAGATAATTTCCAACAACTACATGGACAATAATACATAACAATAGTAAGGGTTTTACAAATCCAAGTTGATAAACCCATGTTTATTACAGTTACATGGGTCCCTATCGAAATACCACGGGACAAGGAAGAGAGATACCCTACTTTGAATGAAAATAAAATTTTCTTGATGATTTATGAAAAGTTACAAGAAAACAAGAATCATGTGAGGAGAGAAATCATGTCCGAACTTTGGGAATGAATTATCCTTACATATAATGAAACATGTAACATGTAAAGGAAAAATAGTATGGTCCATACATACCACTTCAAGATGCTATGCTAAATGAGAAACTTATACTATTGACAACCTAACAAAAACTTGAGCAACCCTACTACCTATTATATTGTATCAAAGAATCAGGTAATAAAGTGCAGAAAGAAAGAGTGGGTTCTTTAGCCCACCATGGCTAATAAATCTTATTGTATATGATGCACTATATAAACAAACCTTCCAAGTTGACTCATACATGTTTGCGACCATGAAAGAGGAGGTAGTTTTGGCCTTTCAAGCCATCTCAATCCTAGTTGTAGTAGCATTAGACTAAAGGAAGAAGAATACATATAGAGATAAGATAGGAACAAGTAAGAAAAGAAAGGTACACAATAAAACAAGTCTAAGAGAGGAAGATAAAGAATCATTTACTAAAATAAAAGAATATGCAAGAGATATAATAGCCACATTGGTTTAGATGGGAACCCCTCATGGTAGCACCATCAAGACAGCTCCAGGAATCCCATTAGGAATGCAGCAAATAAAAATCACAATATAAAGAACTAGATATAAATAATCCAAGAATGTTTCCATTGAGAAACAAACATCTACTCTAGATATTGAGAAGGTTGCTTCACCTTTGATCACAATAAAGGGTCTTGGAGTAGTTGATCCTTTTGTTGAATTGTTTGTTTCTACTACTGAAATAATTTTGTATGTTCTTATACAAGTGCGGTGTCCTCCATGGGAGTCACCTTGGAAGGTGGCATGTTTGCTAGAAGATTTGTGTCTAAATGTAGAAATCACATTGTGTGCAAGAACAAGAGAGGGTTTGGTTCCCTTTTATTTCCTTAGCTAGAGACATAAAAATAAAATAAAATGGAAACTATAGGGAACATATCCCTGATAGTGGCTATGAAATCCTAATAAATAAGTGAGTAGATCCCTTGTGGTGGATGCAGAAGCCAAAATAATAAGGGAACTGTGGCAGCTATCAAAGCCAACTCTAATACCAATTGATACAAAATAAACTAAATAAAACTGATAACTAAAGATTTTTATTAAATATCAAAAATACACATAATAAACAACAACCCTATTCTTATAGGTTTATTGGATACATGAGGAAGGTCAATCATATTTGATTTATTCTTCCTTCTTTTATTTTTAATATTAATATATATTGTTAATATCCACTACTTACTATGCATTATTAATGTGATCCTCCTTTTGGTGTATTGGTTCTCATACTAGTGAGGAGGTTGGTATTGAGAAGTTTTCAAGGCTTTCAAAGAAACAAATCCACAACCATGTCAGAAACACCACCACCTATAATACCAAGATGAATTTAAGTATCATTTAATTTCATTCATTAACCATTTCCTTAAATTTAGGCAGCTTCATCGCAAGCCATCATAAATTTATTATGAATACTGGTTTCCAATACTTAAGATATTGGTTTTTTGATAGCCCTAAGAGAGCCAATACCTATAAATCCTATGCTTCAAACTCTAAAATCCTTCAAGTTCTCTATAATCCTTACAAATCATGACCTGATACTAGGTCTTCCTACATGATCAGACAACTGTGTTATTCTTGAAGTTATTGTATAAGTCCTTAAAGGGATTGCCCAAGTCATTTTTCTATCAGAGTATATATATATGGTCCAAATAACTACATCATCACCAATTCCCACTTATTCCATTGGTCCTCTAATTCGTTCTTCAATATTGTTTACTCGATCACATTTATGGATAAAGTATTCATTTTCCTATCACCCTTTAATCGAACTTGTATCTCTAATAGATCATATCCTGAACAAGGTTAATTATGACTTTTTTTCTTATACTTACCTATGCACTCCCATTTACCATATAATTAAGGGCTTGAAGAAAAGGCCTAATATCAAATGGTGCTAATGTATATAACCACACAAATAATCATGGGAACTTATATTTTTTCTTGTGACCTCACTGGGACCATAGGCTATCTCCTAGGTCGCTTTTCGCAAATCTTAAAAGTTGTTTTTAAAACCCACTTAAGAGATGTGAAATAACCTCGCTTCAATGGGTGGATCTCAAGAAACAACCAGTTTTCACTTTTTGCAAATGGCCTCTACCAATAAACATCGTGCAACTTGAAATGCAAACAAGTATGGAAACCGTCATTATGCTCAACATATGATCCAACGATTATGACTGATCTTGGACTACAATCTCATCAGCGATCAAGGTGGATCATTTCTCCTGCACCTATTAATGATCAAGGATCATTGTTCAATGATATTTCATATGGGTTGTAATAACCCTAGGACGAGCCCCAATTGTATTATGAATTGTAAACAAGTTTTGTTGGGTGGTGATTTGAGCAATTATAAGCTGGTAGGCTTATGTCTTATTAGGCCGAAGAGCCTAGGTGTTAAAGGCCAAAATCTTGTTTTGTACATGTAAATATTCATATCATTAATATAAAAACATCGTTGCGTGTAGACCGACCACGATAAAAGAGAATGGGTGACTAAGCTTCACTAGAATGGGTAAGGGAGAGGGGGCTGAGAGGTTGGAAAGAGTGGTTGAGCATAAGGGATTAAGTCCAAGAGAATAATAATGTATTATTATTCCAAAATATGTTTAGAAGGATATGTTTTTATCCTAATTTCCTTGGGGAGGATAGGTGACCTCCAAAGGGAAAGGAACGTGCTTCATGAGCAACAGATGTCAGCTCAGCCACATGTAGTCTTAAGAGGGAAATTCTTGTTGTTGGGGGGATCTCTCACACATACTCAGTGATGTTATCACACTCTCACAATATTTGCTATGCTAGACCAGTCTACCCCATCTCTCCCCACACGTTCACTCACGCACACAGCCAGCCAATTTCGCCATTGTTGAACTAGTGGCCATTGTGCACCTCTATAATTTACCGAGCCATCCCTTGCCTTACCCTACTTTTCTATTATGGTTTGAAGCAGAAGGTTATCAGGCCTATGAGAAACTCTCTCTCTAGGTGAGAGAGGTTGTTGTGGATTGAAGAAAAAGGTTTTCAGACCTGTGAGAAACTCTCTCTCCAGGTGAGAGAGGTTGTTGTGGATTGAAGAAGCAGGTTGTCAAGCCTATGAGAAACTCTCTCTAGGTGAGAGAGTGTTCTGATGAAGTGAGTATTCCTGGAGGGAGTCTCATAGCTGCTACAGAGCTCTGAGAATTTTGGTCCAGCCTATTGTTGAAGCTCCAGAAGGGAGGTACAGCAGCCGATGGACTGTGCGACAATGAAGTTGTATACTATTAGGGTGGGACAAGCATGTGGTGAATGAGAGTTTGTGAGAAGTGGCAGTAAGTGGCTCTTTGGAGAGAATCATTCCTCTTAAATTGTGTGACTTTCCTATTGACCTTAACTAGCCTAGTAATCCCTTGTACGGTGGAGTTTAGTCCTAGCTCGGGGGTGACTTACTGCTGAGAGTGATGAGCAGTGTGGTCTAAGGTTGGGAGGTTCATGGAAGGTCTACACGGAGTTGGTGGTTTTTTTCCAGTTTAAAGATAAGTATCATTTCTATGCTTAACTATGTATGTTGTGCATGTTTTTTATTCTTGCAATATTATCATGTGTTCCATTGCATGTATGAATTATTGTCTATTCCACAAGAGTCTTTATGGTAGTAGTAAGTATGTGTTATTGGTTTGAAATTAATTATAAATGCATGTTATATATATATATGTGTGTGTGTGTGTGTGTGTGTGTGTGTGTGTGTGTGTGTGTGTGTGTGTGTGTTCCTTTGTGGTGTGGCCTGGTCTTTTGGGTGGTCGGGGACGTTACAGATTGGTATCAGAGATAGTTGGAAGAAGATAAGGTATTTGGGTAGCATTGTCTAGCAGAGGTGTTGAGATGGTTGGGGATATAACATGGGTTCCACTATTCCACAAGGGGAATTTAATTCCATAGCTTCTATTCGATGGAGTATGGACCATATTTCTACCTTATTTGTATAGTAAGAAATTTCTATTCCTACAGATAGACAAATCTAGTCCTATTTGCCATTCAATGAATGACAAAATCAATATATTTTTATAGAATATGAGAGAATAAGAAACCCATTTGATTGCATAAGGAATATACACAAACATATTCTCATTTAATTCATTTAATACATACAAAAGTATACAAGTATTCATTCAACCTTGTAACACCTCGGGTTTTGAGCACAATATTAAATAATGTATTTGTTAAATGTTGAGAGACGAGAGTGCCCAAACAATCAAAAAAGGATAGTGTGGCTAAGAATTTTTTTTTATCATTATTAATAATAAGCACATTGTTGGTTTCTAGATGGACAAGGACTAGAGTTATAGGGGGCTATTATTCCACAAGAGAGAGGGCTTGAGGGGCTAAGTGTTTATTTCATTTTTTTGACTACCCATTTTGTGTAATGGAGGAAATCATTTATGTGATATTCTTGGGGGAATGCCAGGAGGTTCTTGATTCCCAAGAATTACTTAAACCCATCCCTAGTCTATTGGGGGGTTCGTTCTATCTCTCACTCATGTTCTCGTTCTTTTTATTTTATTGACTGCCTCACTCATGAACTCACACATTCATCCATTCACTCATCCACTCAATTGCTCGTTGGTCACCCCTCTCATGGAGATTGCACTCCATTCATTCTCTCATGCATTCATCTTTTCTCATGCGTGTCTTGGCTCAGGAAAGGAAGACAAACTGCTAAAGTCAAGCCATGGTATTATTGGTTGTAGACATTGATGGTGTAATCCAACCATGAATTGAGACCTGCATGTTTGATATGCTTTGTCCTATGTATAGATTTTATCACAGTTGTGAGTCCTGAGAGTCCCAACATGGAGATTCAGGACCAACTACACTGGAGCCCTGGAAGGAGAAGGACATCCTAAGGGACTGTGTGGAAGATAAAGGAGAGGGTCCATTCTCTTGGGTTGTGCACGATGGGTAGAAGAGAGTTGGGTGCTTGGATTGTTGTGGATGCTCGAAATCCTATGAGAGCTTGAGTGATGACTGATTTGGGAAGCTGAGTAACACTATGGAACCATCCTAGTGGATTCATATCCTTGGCTCGAGGGTGACATTTCTATTGAGACTTGGAACAACAAGGTCTACGGTTGGGTGGAACGTCCTTGGTCTACATCCAGTCGATGGTTTTTTTATTAAAGATAAGTTCTCTTTGTTATAGTATTATTTATCTATGTATGATTTATTCCGCTGTGTATATTTTTATTGTTGAATTCAATATTTAGAGTATGCATGTTTGTTTGTTATTGTGATGCATGTCATATGATTCATTTATTTTATGTTTAGCATGAATATTGATTAATGCATGTGAACCTTTCATGCGTACTTGTTATTTAAATTTAGGTCAGGGGTCTAATTAGTCCAGAGAAGGGACTAGAAGTTAGTGTGCTTGGCCTGTGAGTGGTTGAATACGTTACATATTGGTATCATAGCTACTGGTTGAAACATTGGGTTAATATGGGATGGATCTGTTGGGCAAAGTATCGTGGTTGAGAACAATTTATGACCTTGAATTAGTGAAGCTCAAGAGGAATGGTGTTGTAGAGATTGTGCAGAATCCAGAGTGTCATAGATCCTTAGTAAGGGATTGAAGGATCGTCATCGTCCCTCTCAAATTCATGAACAATTTCTATTGTGGCATCAATTTTATATTTTGACCGTTGGATCTATTCAGGAGAAGATATATCCTTCACCATCATCAAATATGGAGAAGGTGCAGGGTCATTAAGCACTGGAGTCCTTTGGACTTCATTGGTTCGAAAATTTTTAATTCTTTGATGAAAATGAGGTAACATACCCTGAGCTATGATGTTCTGGAGTGAATCTATGTCATAGATCACTAGAAGGAATACTTGACCGTTGGATTTGTCCAAGGAGAGATTTGGGCTATTCGATCAGGCATAGATCATGAGGTGAGGTGCAGTGGATAATATCAGTTCCCAGCCATCAGATCTGCACATAGGAAAGCATGAGTCATAGGTCTCATGACAGTTCAGAGGTTCAGAACTCTAGGAGAAGTGAATCCTTAAAATGCTAGGAAGAAAATCTCCCGAAGTCCCCAACTCTGGAGAAAATAATGATTCTTCGTTGTCTGGGATGCATGTCTACAGATTATAAATTATTCGACATTCATAAGTTTTAGTCCTAATGTCACTTGGAGAAGTTTTATCTGAAGTCTTGAAGTCTGGAGTCAATCCATACTATTCGCAGTTAATGGAAACATGTACGAATATTAGCAATTATTCTGAAGTTCGATGTTTGGAGGAATTGTTGGATGGAGTTGAAAAATCCTTCGAATCATGAAGCCCTGAAGTCTCGTAGTCCCAAAACTCTGGAGAATCACAATTTGACAGCTCATCGGTTCGAGAGATTTGTAATGTTATGTGGTGAAGTCCCGAAAATCCCTAAGTATCGAAGCTCTGGAGAGCGACAGACCAGGAGTCTGCCAGTTTGACGTTTGTGATTTTTGAGGTGTATGGTAGGAGAAACCTCTAAAGCTCGAAGTAGTTGAAGTCATGGAGTTTTGGACTGACATGACATGTTGACATCACCAAGGGTGACATGGACCCACCTCATGCGTGACACATGTCATCTTGTTTCCTGATATTCACAGACCTTTTGTGCAAATTCTGACCTAACACGTGTCACCCATAGAATGGGCCATGTGTCCTCTTTATAATTCTGCCATGTGTTACCCCGGGTGCATAATTGTTGATGTGACTCCGAAAGTTCAGATATTTGACACCCAAGGATAAGGAAATATTTTTTTTTCAAAACCTATGAATCCTGAAGTTCTAGAGCCCTGAAGCTCCAAAGAAGAGTCTGTTTGGGATATTCCCCAGTTTGACATTTGGGAAATATGAAGTGTGATGAAGGTGAAACCCCCGAAGCCTGAAGACCTAGAGCCCTGATGTCACAAAGATCTGGATAAGTGCCCCCTGCTAAGCACTTGGTCATGGACCTTGGTCTTATGAGACTTCGGTCGAAGTAAAGGGGGGCTAGTTTCCAAAAAAAATAAATCAAAGACATAAAAGCACTAAGGAAGGGAAAAGCCCACGATTTTGAGTTGTAGTCACCTGGGGAAGGGGTTAAAGGAAGTGTATGTACAGAATTGAATTTTGTATCAGCCTAAGAATAACATGTAATTGTGAGTGCGTCTATATATATATATATATATATATATTCCTCGTGAATTGAAAGAACCTGTAACATTGTTTTGAAAGACAATTGCGTCTTATGCTTAAATCTGGCAAAATGGTCACTTGTACATTTTGCAAAACTAAGAGGTTTAAACATATCAACTCAGAAAGTTTATTCGAGAAATGGAAGAAGGTGAAGGAGCCTCCATCCATGATAAAAAGGCTGAAGGCCAGAATACTAGAGTTGGTAATGCTAGAGATGAAATCCAACGGACACAAAGGTCGAGGGGAGCAAGAAACAATGATAGAAACTATGAGAAGCCTGAAAAATAGAAGTGTAGAGATACAAGGAAGACAATGAGAGGATGATAGAAAAGTCAAATAAATTTATGAGTGTTGTAGAGCTTAAATAAGTTGCAAAGACAAACAAATAATGGATCAAAGCAAGAGGAATAAGGATGGTATCATGAAAGAAGAGATGATCGTGGAAGAGATGGATATCCCAAGAGTTCTAGCAGAGCTCATAGAAATCACTCACCTCCTTACTCAATAATAAGGTCTTATGCATCTAAAGACTCCATGAATATCCAAAAGGTGTATCATGTTAGGCATCAAAGAAGAAGGAATTAAGTGGATATTTTTCAAGGAGAGATGAGGAATATTAAGCCACCATTCTTTGATGGTCAAAGGGAAAGGGAATATGATTTTAAATCTTGGTTTCTTGGACTCAGGAGATATTTCCAATTGTGTAACTATTCATCAAACCTAGAAGCCGGAATTGTCACCTACCATTTACATGGGAAAGATACTATGTGGTGGGATCAATTGAAGCAAATGGGAGACATTAATGATAATAGGATCACTTGGAATCAATTCAAAAAGTATTTCCAGAAGGAGTACCTCTCAGATCATTTCTATGACAAGAAGATGCAGGAGTTCTTTGAACTCAGGTTGTTAAAGTATGTCATGTTCATAAATGAATAGAAGGTTAAAACATAGAGGTTTTTTAGTGTGATTCCATCCTTTTATAAAGAAAATATTCAGCGTGATGAGCCCAATACCTTGAATGATACCATCAGGAAGGATAAATACTGGTATGAGCAAGGCCAGGGAGAGAATCCATGTAGAAGTCTTGGAAGGATAAGAAGAAGGAGAAGTATGATCAGAGGAGGAAGGGATTCAAGCTTCCTTTCAATAGAATTGGGCCTAGTAAAAATCATCAATATCAGTATGCCAAGGATGAATCCAAGAAACAAGACTCGTTGGGAAAAAGGGTAATACCACCAATCCAATGTTGGGGATGCAAAGAGGATCAGATGTACAAGGATTTCCCACATATAAAGGACAGAGTGAAGACCATTCACAACATCCAAGATGATACAAAAGTTGAAGACATGGGAAGAATTTATGTATCCGTAGATGATCGACAAGAAGAATACCAATACAACATGATTGAGGTGGAAGGTAAGATCATAAATCAATGTGTTGCTATTTTAATTGATTCAAGAGCAAGTCATTTTTACATTGATCCTAAAATAAGGGATAGATTACTTTTGGATAAAAGTAATCTTGGGAAATCAATTTTGGTTCAGCTAGCCACTGGAACCAAAAGGAAAATCCATGATATGGTCAGAGGTTGTTCCATAAGTCTTAATGGTGTGAATATTAGTGCTAATCTAAATATCATACCAT
Organism: Picea sitchensis; assembly: GCA_010110895.2. NCBI lineage: Eukaryota > Viridiplantae > Streptophyta > Pinopsida > Pinales > Pinaceae > Picea > Picea sitchensis. Next base: position 21,506 of record SNQJ01S0039657.1, read on the forward strand.
TGGGGTCTTATGATATTCTAATTGGAATGAATTGGTTGGAAAAGCATCATGTTGTCATAGATTCTCATAGAAATACATTTACATGCCTTGATGGAGATGGAAAACAGAGCAATGTGAAATGAGTTCCAAGACCCATCTCTATAAGGGAGATTTCAGCCTTACAAATGAAGAGATGTTTCAGAAAATGATGTCAATTGTATGCATCCCATGTGGAGGATCCAGAAAATACAAAGGGACCAAGCCTTGAGTATTTCTCAGTACTACAAGAATTTGAAGATGTATTCCAAGAAATGCCAGGGTTGCCACCAAAAAGGGAAATAGATTTCTCTATTTATTTAGTGCTAGGAGTTGCCCCGATGTCAAAAATGCCTTACAGAATGAGTACACCAGAGTTAAAAATATTACAAATGTAGTTGGAGGAATTGTTAAAGAAAGGGTACATATGCCCAAGTGTTTCACCTCGGGGAGCACCAGTACTCTATTAGAAAAACATGACCACAGAGCAATAAAATCAAACAAATGCATAAATAAAACAAAGAAGATACATAATACAATAGAGAAAAATATATACATGGTTCACCCAATGTGGGCTACGTCCACAAGAGAAATTTTTAGGTCCTTTCTTTAGTATTATCTAGCCAATGAAGGTATACAACCTACAACACACCCGTTGTAACTTTATTTTCTTTCTCTCATAGTCTCCTCTCTCATAATACAATATTCACAATGATAAATAGCCGCAATACATTTCACTCATAAAAGACGGTTTCATTCTAGGGAAAAAAAACCTAACATAATTTCTACTGTGATATCTGTGACCTTATAATGAACAATCCAAATTTACAATGAAATTACAATATACATTTACAAGGCAATTTTTCCTTCAGGGGTTTTGCCCCCAAACCCCCACCAAGGGCCCGCTTTCCCCCGAACCCCAGAAAGGGGGTAACCACCCTCTGTACTCCCCCTCATGGAGGAGTGTACATTCTTCTGGGGTGTAAATTCTTCATGGGGTATAAACATGGTTGAAAACAAATACCTATGAATCAGGAAGATAATCAAGCTCCACAACCAACAATCTCCCACTTGGAGACTGATCTCAAAAACTCCACTGTTGTTGTAACTGTTCGACCATGAACCTTCTTGGACCTAGAAAATTTCTCATATTCATCTTCATTCTTGAATACGATCCGAAACTGAGCAGGAAATCCGTTTATCCCTAGTTACTCCATTTGTTAACATGTCTGCAGGATTCAAGCTAGTGTGTATCTTTTCCAACTTCAAATTTTCATCTTCCAAGATAGATCGTATAAAATGGTACCTGATTTGTATATGCTTATTTTTCGAATGGAAGGATGAGTTCTTTGGAAGATGAATGGAACTCTCACTGTCATAGTACACCATGCTATTCTCTTGATTCTTTCCCAATTCCTCCATAAACCTTTGTAACCAAATCATCTCTTTACTAGCCTTTGTAGCAGGAACATACTCTGCCTCTATTGTTGAAAGTGCTATAACATTTTGCAGTTTCAAAATCCAACTTATTGTTGCTCCACCTATAGTGAAAAAATACCCTTTGGTGCTCATCCTGATATCTTTATCACCTGTCATATATGAATCAACATATCCTTATAGAACATTGTATGAACCTCCAAAACATAATGCATGAGTAGAATTACCTCTCAAATACCTGAGAATCCACTTTATTACCTCCCAATGTTCTTTACCTGGATTTTTAATATACCTGCTCACAACTCCCACTGCATGTGAAATATTTGGTCTTATGCAAACCATGGCATACATCAAACGTCCAATTGCTGATGAATAAGGGACCTTGGACATGTATTATATCTCCTCCTATATCTTGGGACACATTTCCTTATTTAATTTTAAATGGTTGGTCAAAGGTGTACTAACTGGTTTTTCTTTCTACATTCCGAACCTCTCCAACACCTTCTCTATCTACTCACCCTGATACAATTTCAATTTGCAATTTTTCCTGTCTCTTGTTATTCTCATACCAAGTATTTTCTTTGTAGCACCAAAATCCTTCATCGCAAATAAATTAGCTAATTTCTTCTTGAGCACATTTATATCCTACATATTATACCCTGCAACAAGCATGTCATCTACATACAATAGCAAGATAATATAGCTTCCATTTTCCATCATTTTAAAATAAACACAGTGATCAAAATGACATATACTATAAGCTTGTTCTATCATAAACCTATAAAACTTCAAATACCACTACCTTGGAGCTTTATTTATACCATAAAATATCTTCTTCAACATGCATACCAAATTCTCCTTCTCTTTGACCTCATACCCCTGTGGTTGTTGCATATAAATCTCTTCCTCCAAATCCCCATGGAGAAAAGTTGTTTTACATATAATTGTTTGATATGAAAATCTTCTACTGCCACAAGACTTAAAATAGTCCTAATTGAAGTCATTTTAACAACAGGAGAAAATATTTCATCAAAATATATACCTTTCTTTTATGCAAACCCCTTTACAACAATTCTATCCTTGTACCTCTTTTTTCCTCCATATTCTTCCTTCAAATTGTAAGCCCATTTATTTTGCAATGCTCTTTTTCCTACATGCAACTGAACCAAGTCCCAAGTCTGGTTATTTACCAAGGAATCCATGTCCTCTTTCATTCCTTTCTCCCAATTCTTTTTGGTGTCTACCTAAGTTTCATCTTCATAACATTCTGGTTCACCAGAATGAGTCAACAATAAATAATACAATGAAGGAGAGTATCGTTGATGGGGTATACTTAACCTGGTATATCTTCTAATAACACTTGCAAGAGTTTGAGGTTCTTGTTTATCATGTTGTTGTACATTATGATTTTATGGTACCCTTATAATTTATTTTTCAGTGATCTCATCAAGCACTGTGTATTATGGTTTTTCTTTTTCCTATTTCTTTCCCTACAACTGAGCTTTGTACATGGCCTTCTCATTTAATTTGACATCTCTACTACTAATGATTTTTTTATTTTCATAATCCCATAAGAGATAACCAAAATCATTAACATAGTATCCAATAAAGTTACACTTCTTGGATTTTGCCTCAAGCTTTGTTCTATTTTCTTTATCAATATGGACAAATGATTCACAACCAAAAGTCTTCAAATAAGAATAGTTTACCTTTTTACCTTTCCATTCCCCCTTTGGAATTCTACCATCCAAAGATCTTGAAGTTCCTTTGTTTATTAAGTAAACAACAATATCTACATCATCTGCCCAGAACTATAATGGAAAACCATCATGCAATCTCATACTCCTTGCACACTCCATGATTGTCATGTTCATCCTTTCTAACACACCATTTTCTTGTGGTTTTCTTGGAATTGTCTTCTCTCTACGAATCCCATGGTATAAACAGTAATCGTCAAACTCCTTTCTGAAATATTCACCTCCATTGTCTGATCTGAGACACTTCAACCTTTTTCCTATCTCTTTCTCAACCAAATCTTTCTGTTTTTTAAAAGTATCAAAAACATCAGATTTTTGTCGAATGCAATAAACCCAAGTTTTTCTAGTTGCATCATCAATAAAAGTAACATAATAGTGAGAGCCACCAAGATATTATACATGAGTTGGTCCCCATACATATGTATGCACAAGCTCTAGCCTTTCACTCTTCTTTTCTTTTCTGACTATGAGAAATCTTACTCTCTTTTGTTTTTCATAAACACAATGATCACATAAATCCAAATCAATTCGTTTCGGATCTGGAAATAAATTTATTTTGTGAAGTATATGCATCCCCTTCTCACTCATTAGTTACTCATGTATCCTATATCTATTGTAAATTATTCTCTTTGAGTGTGGAAACGGTTCATGAGAATTCTTCCATTCTTTCTCTCCTTCTTCTTCTTTTTCCAATTCTCTCTACAAATGTGTGTATTATTGTTTAGCTAGATCTATTATGTGAAATTTCAACACATTTACATGGTATCAGAGCCGACGAACTACTAAGCAAAAGCTACACCAAAAACATTTTGTAGGTACAAAAGATTGAAGACAACAAAAAGATGGATTATTTGTGAGAAATACTTCTCACGCCTCATAACTATTTGGAATGGAAGCCAAAAATTCTTCTTGTGCTCAAATGCAAAGTCTTGAACCAAATAACTATGGCAATGGAAGTAAAGCCTGATTCTTTTGATGAGAAAAATGACTTTCTCAATAGACAAGATATGGCCATAGGATGTATCCTCTATTTTATTTCTCCCGAAATTCTCCATCAAGTATATGATGACTCACAAGAATTCACTCCAAATGGTTTATGGAGAAGATTGGAGGTTTTATTTGGGAATAAGGAAGAATGCATGCAAAATATTGACAAGATAGAGAATGTAGAAAATCCACTGGAAGATAAATCATCTCAGTTTGAAGAGCCTTCTACACAAGTATCTACAAAAAATTGTATTCCATTAATTGAAGATGATGTCTACTCCATTTAAGATTTTTTTTCTGAAATTCATGTGGAAGATATATGGCATGCATCTCAGGATTCACATGCAGATACTTTTCCATGCACAATGCATGCATCTCAGGAGACGTAAAGGGAGCCGCACACATCCGACTCCATTCTGATATATTTTTAGCACAATTTGCAGAAAAAAATTGGATATTTGAATTCCTCTCGAGAAAATATCCAATTTCAAAAAACAAATCGTATAAAACGGAGTCCGGAAAGTGAAGTTGTGATCTTTTTAAAATCAACAAAATTTCAACATTTTTTTGGAAATGGCCGCACGGCTTTCAAAATTTCATCCAAACTTTATTTGGATCTTATTCATAACAAGAAGATAAAGTGGATATGTGTGGAAATATCAATTACTAATCTACTTCATCAGATCCATGCAGACATCTACATCTTCAACAAAATCTTCAATGAGCACAAACTTGCACAGTTGCGAGGTCTTCTTGGAGTGAAGGACACGGTTGCTTAGAAACTACTTTTTGTTCATTCTCATTCTCATTTTTCTTTTAAGCATTGTAATTTGAGGGGGGGGTTTCCCATGAGGTTTTCCCTCTTTCCTCACTTTATTTTCAGTGTATCTTTTGTACTTGGGTACCTAACATGACCCCGTTGCTAGGACTGAATCTTTATTTTCACCATAGTGATGTTCAGGGGGGTGTTGGAGTTACTTCACACACACCTAGGATTTATTTTTCCTAAGGTTTTTCCTTGTTTATTAGTCATAATTAGTCATTATCCAGTCTCCTATAATTTAGGGGAGAATATTCCACCTGGAGAATATTCTCTTTCAGTTGACACTTCAGTTTGACTAGTTGAGTTGAGTTTAGATGTTGCATTGGTTTTGTCACCATGCAACATTGAGATCATCACCAGCTAATGCGCACTTACCTTGGGATCATCACCAGACTGGTGTGTTACCCTTGGTTTCCTGATTTAACTCCTCACTACTCTCTGTTCAGTCGGTTAACTGAAGACTAGTTGACTAGTTAACTCAGCTAGGTAGCAGTTCACTCCCATAACTGCCTAAGAGACTAAACTAGGTGGTAGTTCACTCTCATAACTTCTAGTGTGTGTCCATATCACTCTAGAACACCACTATGTCTCATTAGTTACTCATGTATCCTATATCTATTGTAAATTATTCACTCTTTGAGTGTGGAAATGGTTAATGAGAATTCTTCCATTCTTTCTCTCCTTCTTCTTCTTTTTCCAATTCTCTCTGCAAATGCGTATATTATTGTTTAGCTAGATCTATTCTGTGCAGGTTCAACACATTTACATATAAAACCTTCACTTTTGAACTTCCCTATTGAAATCATGTTTTTCCTTAGACCTAGAACATGTATTACCTCTTTCAACAACCATTGGTTTCCATTGCTTTGCTTTATTTTTACCTTTCCCATTTCAACAATTTTGCATGGTGCATCATCACCCAAATGAACCTGTTCAAAATCACCTTGAACATAATCTAGAAAATGTTTCCTATGGGGTGTGGCATGAAATGAATCCCTTGAATCTACTACCCAAGACTCAGAAATATTTTCTACAGAAAGAATCAAAGCATCTTGTAACACATCACCTGTTACATTTTCTTCCTGATTTTTATCCTGCACTCCATCTCTTTGTTTCTTTGGAGATCTGCAGTATTTCTTTAGATGTCCTTTCTTCCCACAATTCCAGCACTCTATCTTTCCATATCTGGATTTGGATCTTCCCTTCCTATAATTCCCACGATTTCCTGAACCCTTTCCTTTATCCTTTTTTCTTCCCCTATTCTCCATGTTTAACACATTACTTGATGTCTCACATGTGATTTTCCGTTGCATTTCCTCAATAAGGATAACAACAACATCAACAACAAATTTTAAAGTGTTTTAACCAAAGTTAGAGTTACTTATATCCATGACCAAGTCATTCTATCTTTCTGGAAATGAGCACAATATTAGAAGATCCCTAACCTCATCATCAAAGTCCACTTTTACAAAACTTAGTTGATTAGTAACCGTATTAAATTCATTTAAATGATCTNGAGAATATTCCACCTGGAGAATATTCTCTTTCAGTTGACACTTCAGTTTGACTAGTTGAGTTGAGTTTAGATGTTGCATTGGTTTTGTCACCATGCAACATTGAGATCATCACCAGCTAATGCGCACTTACCTTGGGATCATCACCAGACTGGTGTGTTACCCTTGGTTTCCTGATTTAACTCCTCACTACTCTCTGTTCAGTCGGTTAACTGAAGACTAGTTGACTAGTTAACTCAGCTAGGTAGCAGTTCACTCCCATAACTGCCTAAGAGACTAAACTAGGTGGTAGTTCACTCTCATAACTTCTAGTGTGTGTCCATATCACTCTAGAACACCACTATGTCTCATTAGTTACTCATGTATCCTATATCTATTGTAAATTATTCACTCTTTGAGTGTGGAAATGGTTAATGAGAATTCTTCCATTCTTTCTCTCCTTCTTCTTCTTTTTCCAATTCTCTCTGCAAATGCGTATATTATTGTTTAGCTAGATCTATTCTGTGCAGGTTCAACACATTTACATATAAAACCTTCACTTTTGAACTTCCCTATTGAAATCATGTTTTTCCTTAGACCTAGAACATGTATTACCTCTTTCAACAACCATTGGTTTCCATTGCTTTGCTTTATTTTTACCTTTCCCATTTCAACAATTTTGCATGGTGCATCATCACCCAAATGAACCTGTTCAAAATCACCTTGAACATAATCTAGAAAATGTTTCCTATGGGGTGTGGCATGAAATGAATCCCTTGAATCTACTACCCAAGACTCAGAAATATTTTCTACAGAAAGAATCAAAGCATCTTGTAACACATCACCTGTTACATTTTCTTCCTGATTTTTATCCTGCACTCCATCTCTTTGTTTCTTTGGAGATCTGCAGTATTTCTTTAGATGTCCTTTCTTCCCACAATTCCAGCACTCTATCTTTCCATATCTGGATTTGGATCTTCCCTTCCTATAATTCCCACGATTTCCTGAACCCTTTCCTTTATCCTTTTTTCTTCCCCTATTCTCCATGTTTAACACATTACTTGATGTCTCACATGTGATTTTCCGTTGCATTTCCTCAATAAGGATAACAACAACATCAACAACAAATTTTAAAGTGTTTTAACCAAAGTTAGAGTTACTTATATCCATGACCAAGTCATTCTATCTTTCTGGAAATGAGCACAATATTAGAAGATCCCTAACCTCATCATCAAAGTCCACTTTTACAAAACTTAGTTGATTAGTAACCGTATTAAATTCATTTAAATGATCTGCAATAGACCCACCTTCTGACATCTTCATATTAAATAGTCTCTTCATTAGAAATACCTTATTGGACACCGAGGGTTTTTCATATAGTTTATCCAATGCGTCCATCATATCCTTCATTGTCTTTTCTTTCAAAATATTGAAATCCACCGACCTTGTCAGGCTCAGTTGTATCATTCCTAGTGCCTTTCTATAAATAACCTCCCATTCTTTGTCCTTCATGGTTGTCGGCTTCTTTTCTATTCCACCCAATGGTAGGGATAGATCCTTCTGATATAAATTATTTTCCATCTGCATCTTCCATAGCTGGTATCTTTGGTCGTTAAATTTCTCGACCCTAAACTTTCCATCTTCATCCATTACTCCCACTCAAACCAGAAACCCTCTTTTCCTGCGAGTTACCTTTTTCTCTGATACTAGTTGTTAGAAAAACAGGATCACGGAGCAATAAAATAAAACAAATGAGTAAATAAAACATATAAGATACACAATACAATAGAGACACATATATACGTGGTTCACCCAGTGTGGGACACGTCCACCAGAGAAATTGCTAGGTCCTTTCTTTATTATTATCCAACAAATGAAGGGATACAACCTATAGCACACCCACTATAACTTCCTCTTATTTCTCTCACAATATCCTCTCTCATAATACAATATTCAAAATGATGCATAGCTGCAATACATTTCCCTCATAAAAAAGGGTTTCTTTCTAGGGAAAAAAACCCTAACATAACTTCTACCGTCAGATCTGCGACCTTATAATGAACGGTGCAAATTTACAATGAAATTACAATATATATTTACAAGGCAATTTTTCCTTCGGAGACTTCTCCCCCAAACCCTCGCCAGGGGCCCACTTTCCCTCAGACCCCATAGAGGGGGTAACCCCTCTCTGCACTCCCCCGCATGGAGGAGTGTACATTCTTCTGGGGTGTAAAGTATTCATGGGGTATAAACACGACTGAAAACAAAGACCTCTGAATCAAGAAGATAATCAGGCTCCACAACCAACATACTCATTTTCAAAAATAAATATGGGAACTTGAGGCTATGTATTGAATTTTGACAACTGAATAAGTCCACTAAGAAGATCAAGTATCCTCTACCCAGAATTGATGAGCTCTTTGATCAACTAAGAGGGGATTTTTTTTTCTCAAATATAGACTTGAGATCAGGATACCATCAACAAAGAATCAAGGAAGAAGACATCCATAAGACAAAATTTAGAACCAGGTATGGGAATTTTGAATTCGTAGTGATGCCATTTGGATTGAACAATGCAAAAATTGTCTTTATGTGCTTAATGAATGGAATATTCAGAAACTATTTCGATCAGTTTGTCATAGTATTCTCGAATGACATACCTGTCTATTCTAATTCTAAAGAGGAACATGAACATCACCTTAGACTGGTATTGCAAGTGTCGAGAGAACATCAGTTGTATGCCAAGATAAGAAAGTATTATTTTTACCAAGAACAGATCCATTACTTGGGACACATTATTTCAGAATGAGGAATAACAATGGATCCAGAGAAGATTGAAGCCAATAGAGGATGGAAAACACCCAGGAATGTTTCAAAAGTCAGATCTTGTATGGGGTTAGTTGGTTATTATAGAAGGTTCGTAGTAGAGTTCTCTAAGATTACTCATTCCACCACTTCTTTGAAAAATAATGGAACTAAATTTGAATGGACATCTGAATGTGAAGAGAACTTCAATTTGTTGAAGGAACTACTTACTAGTGCACATGTGTTAAATATTTCTAACCCAAATGAATTTTTTGTGGCATGCACAGGTGCATGTACAGAAGGGATTGGTGGAGTCATCACTCAAAATGGACATGTCATTGGTTATGAGTCCAGAAATTTTAAGGAACATGAGAGGAAATATGACACACGTGACATGGAGCTTGTTTCCATTGTTCACACATTGAATATGTGGAGGCATTATCTCCTGGGAAAGAGATTTGAATTGAGAACATACCATAGTGTTTTGAAGTATCTTTTTCAATAGCCAACATTGAATGCCATGAAAACAAGATGGATGGAATTTTTAAGTGAATATGACTTTTATATCAATCATATCAAAAGAAATAAAAATAAAGTTGCCAATGCACTTAGTAGAAGAGTGCATCTCATGCATGCTATAGTTGTTAGTATGCATCAATCAGACTTGAAGAGAAAATTTTTATATGTTGTTGTTGCATATCAGTATTACGTACAAGTAAAGGAAAGCTTACAACAAGGAGAGGTACAACAAAAAATGAAATAGTATGAGATGAAGGAAGATGGATTACTTATTCATAAAAATAGAATTTATGTTCCTAATTCTGGAGAACTTAGGAATCTAGTATTAAAATAAATGCATAATGTTCCATATGTTGGACATCCTGGTTACCAGAAAATGATTACACCAGTGAGAAGCCAATTATTTTGGTCGGGAATGAAAAAGGATGTTGTTGATTACATCTCCATATGTATGGAATGTCAGAAAGTGAAGGCTGAGCATAGGCGCCCAATGGGTTTTCTACAGCCATTACCAATTCGAGAGAAGAAATGGGAAGTGATAACCATTGAATTTATAACTAAATTTCCTAGGAAATCGAGACAACATGATTCAGTCATGGTAGTGATTGATAAATTGACAAAGTGTTCTCAGTTTTTTCCTATGAAAACAACTCATAAAACAACTAATATTGTAGAAATTTACATGAGGGAGATTGTCAGGTTGCATGGGATACCTAGGAAAATTGTCTCGGATAGAGACACAAAGCTTACTTCAAATTTATGGAATGGATTCTTTAAAGGATTTGGTACAACTATGAACTTTATCACAACTTACCATCCACATTCAGATGGGAAGAAAAAGAGAGTCAATCGAGTAATTGAAGACATGTTGAGAATGTATGTGATGGAGAAGCCATCCAAGTGGGAAGATTACTTATACTTGGTTAAGTTTGCCTATAATAATGGGTATCAAGATTAATTAAAAATGAGCCCATTTGAAGCCCTGTAAGAAATACTCCAATGAGTTGGAACAACCCATTAAATAGAGTGGTACTTGGGCCAGAGTTTCTCAAGGAAATGGAAGATCATATGGTTAATATTAAGCATAATTTAGAGGCAGCTTAGGATAGACAGAAATTTTATGCAAATAAGAATAATACAGCAAGATAATTTAAAGTGGGGGAGCATGTGCTTTTTAAAGTTAATCCCAATAAGATCTCTTTGAAGCTGGGTAATTGTGCAAAGCTGGCAGCCAGATTTTGTGGTCCATTTGAGATATTGGATAGAATAGCGCCAGTTGCATACATGCTTGCATTGTCTTCTTCCATGAATGTGCATGATATATTTCATGCCTCTTTTATAAAGAAATATGTACATGAGCCTAAACATGTTATTGATTGGCATATGATTTAGGTAGAGACATAGGGAGACTTTCAGGTCCAACCAGTGTGAATATTGGACAGAAAATTCAAAATGCTCCGGAATCGAGCTATAGAGCTGTTAAAGTTCAGTGGATTTGCTACGGTCACAAAGATGCTACCTAGGAGCATGAAGCTTCCATGCGGGCAACATACCCGCATCGTTTTCAATAAATTTTGGAATTTTGATTCCTTTTTTGTATATGCACTGAAGATAGTGTCAAAATAAGGGGAAGGGGATGTAACACCCTGGGTTTTGAGCCCCATATTAAATAATGTATTTGTTAATTATTGAGAGGCCAAAGTGCGCAAATAATTAAAAAAGGCTAGTGTGCCTAAGAAATGTAATGTTTTGATCATTATTAATAATAAGTACATCGTTGGTTTCTAGATGGACAAGGACTAGAGTTATAGGAGGTTATGATTCAACAAGAGAGGGGGATTGAGGGTCTAAGTGTTTAATTCAATTTTTTAATTACCCATTTTGTTTAATGCGGGAAATCAATTACCTGATCTTCTTGGAGGAAGGCCATGAGGTTCTCGATTCTCAATAGTTACTTAAAGTCGTCCATGGTATGTTGGGGGGGTTCATTCTCTCTCTCACTCTTGTTCTTATTCTTGTTCTTTTGTTGGTTTCCTCACTCACACATTCATTCATTCACTCTTCCACTCACTTTCTCATTGGTCACCCCACTCCTGGATATTTCACTCCATTCATTCCCTCACACATTCATATTTCCTCATGCATGTCTTGCCTCGCGAAAGGAAGACAAACTGTTGAACTGAAGCCATGGTATTATTGGATGTAGATATTTCTAGTGTAATCCATCCATGAATCGAGTCTTGCATGTATAAGATGCTTTGGCATGTGTCTAGATTTTCTCATAGCTGTGAGTCCTCAGAGTCTCATCATGGATATTCTAGACCAGCTAAATTTGAGCCCTAGAAGGAGAAGGACAGCTTGAGGGACTGCATCACAGAGAAGGGAGAGGGTCCATTCTCTTGGGTTGTGCAGGCTGGGTAGAAGCAAATTAGGTTCTTGGATTGTTGTGCATGTTGGGAAGCCTATGAGATCTTGAGTGTTGACTGGTTTTGGAAGACAAGTAACACTCTCTAACCATCCTTGTGGATTCATAGCTCTAGCTCAAGGGTGACATTTCTGTTGATACTTGGAAAAACAATGTATATGGTTGGGTGGAATTTCCTTGGTCTACAACCAGTTGGTGGTTTCTTTTATTAAAGATAAGTGCTCTATGTTATAGTATTATTTATCTATGTATGATTTATTCCATTATGTATTTATTTATCGTTGAATTCAATATTTAGAGTATGCATTCTTGTTGGTTATTCTTCTGCATGTTGTATGCTTCATTTATTTTATGTTTATCATAAATATTGATCAATGCATGTGAACCTTGCATGCATACTTGTTATTTAAAGTTAGGAAAGGGGTCGAATTAGTCCAGAGAATGGAATGGAAGTTATCATGCCTAGCTTGTGAGTAGTTGGGTATGTTACAAACCTGATTAGGCATGATTTCACTTCATTGGACTTTCATAGGTTTTCTCGCCATGGTTGGAATTTACACACACACCTAGATCTATATCTCTTCTCTAACTTGAACCTCTCCACCACGAATTCCTTCAAGGATTACAAATTAAAACCCAAATGACTCTGAAACTAGAATTAGTTCATATCATATCTTCTTTCCATAAAAAAACTCCTAAGATCCCTCAGATCCACAATATCTTGAGGAAGATATCTAAAACCACTCACTCTCCTCTAATACTATTTCTAGATCTCTACAGTCTCGATATCTACATATTAATCAATATCAATTCAACTTTTATAATTCAATTACAACCGAGGAAAACAAAAGAATTTCAATTAACAAAACCCACTACCTTTAGTAAACATGATAGAGCCCTTAAGCCATTTCCAAATGACCAGATTTTGATGGGATTTTTCCTACATTAGACTACCAAGGAAAAAAATGCTCCATGATCTTCTGATCACGAGTCTTTTTTTGTTGAGGTAATCATGGATTCCATGTCTTATATTGTTTCTTTCCACTTGCCTTGCTATCTTTATGTTGCTATGTTTTTATCTCCAACCCTCCAAGATCCCAACTCTTACATTTCTTTTGTGAAATATTCTTGTTCCAAATTTCACCATTATCCTTCTATCCATTACAATTGATGTTCCCTTTCATCCACTTGGGAATCGTTATCAATTTATTCTAGAATTCATCTAACCTAATGTTCATCAAAACTTCATATATGATTGTTCTCATCACTTTAACTCCATCCCTTTTTATGTTCTCAATTTTTTGATAACATTGTTCTTTAAGTAGAGATTCATTTAATAAGCAATGTATATCTTCATAATTCATTTCTAGTTTATATGACAAATAAAAAAAATTATGTCCCATGCCTTCTTCACTAACTTCCATGTCTTGTGCTTCCACCATTAACATCACTTGTTTCCTCCTAGATGTCTCTTTCTAATAATTTTCTACATCAATCCATAATTCATTTGTAGAATTTGTCATGTATAACTCCTCTACTTCTCCTATTTCCCACATGTTTAATGTCTCAAGTGGAATTTTTTTATATTCAATCCAATTGTTGTCTTGTTTTGTATGAAAACATAAAACCAGTCCTTTATATGTTTCCTTTTGATAGCAAAAAAATCCCCTTGAATCTCTGTACTTTCCAACTGATATTTGTATCCATATTGTACTCAATTGTACCGTCAACCCTTTCACTTTCCCAAGAGATTCTTCGGTCTTCACTTCCTCTTCGACTTGTCAACAAAATTTGTTTACATTCTACAACTTTACATCTTTTGTAGTCCTCCTTTTTCTATATAGTGTCATGTGCAATAGTTTTAAAAGATCTTCCTCCTTCCTTCCAAGTATCATCTTCTTGAGAACAATGTTCTCTAAACATACACAACCAGAAATATACATCTCTATTCTGCTCCTTCAATTTATAAAACTCACTAATCAAATTTTGTTCTTTGATTTTAATAAAATTATAGAATAAAAAACACATTATGTTTTCCATGATCATGTGCCAATGATCATTTACATCATCACTGTCAAATTCCATGCAATACATCTTGAACCATCTGAGAAATATATAAGTTGGATCATATTCAAGCCAAACGAATTCCCTCGTGTCTTGATTTCTTTCATATTTCTTCTGGTTGTCTATAAGCTTTCCTTATTGTACCTCTTATGTATTGAGACTTCCTCTTTGATTCTTTTATCTTTTCAAAAAAATTCCTTTTTCATCAAACCAGAAATCACATTTTCTATCACCTTGGAGCATTCTCTTCCGTCCATTTATCAGTGTATCCATATTATATTGTGTGAGAGTTGTAAAATTATTCTCCCACTTTCCTTCACAAACATCTAGGACACATGGTTTCTTTGTCCAATATTCTTTCTATTTTGTAAAAGGTTGATTTATTCCATCCTAAGACCCTTATTTATGTATACATCTGCACATTCAACAAACACATTATAGAAAACAACTTCTTCAGGACATTCCTTGAGTTCATTATGAGTTTCCAATATATCTTGGTCTTCTCTTTGACTATCCTTGGCAATTATGTACTTTTTTTTCCCATCATGCATATGGTATCCTTATTGAAATTTTATTTCACCTATTGCAACTTCTTGTTTATGATTTACAAACTTATTACTATTCCATAAAACAATGTTTTTATCTGCATAAGTCTTCTTATTTATTTCCAAGACAATGCTTTGGTTTGTTCTACCTTGAGGTAATTATACATAACCTTCTTCATGACTATATTCATAAGTCAACCTTATTATTTTCTTGGTTGCATGAGACAATGAAGTCTCTTCCTTCTCCATGACAGACTCTATGTGGTCTCCTTGTATTCTCTCCTTCACAATCTCCACTGGACTAGCTGTAATGTTTTGAGCTGAGTTCTCCCTATCATCTCCTCTTTCACTATATTCACAAATATTCAAGACATTCACTCTCTTCCCTTTTTCCAACTTCCAATTGTTTCCAATAATGGAAACATTTCCTTCAAAAAAAAGTAAATAAACATTTATCAAGAGAATATATATCCAACTGATTATACCTTTGAGTGTACTCTTCCTTTCATAAACTTGTAAAGTCTCAAACTAAACTCCTTCATGGATTTATTCAATGTTTTATTCATGAACCAATGTTGAACTTTATTCTCCTATGGTAGTTCTTTGAGACTGTCCATCTTCAAAATATGCTACCTCTTGTTGTTTCTCATAAGAAAAGTTCTTCTTTTCTTGAACTTCTTCTTCTTCCAAAATCTCTTGTATTTGTCCAAATTCATTATCTTTAATACCTGCAAATACACACTCACACAAACAATTAGTTTGAAATGCATTACATTCTCCTTGAATTTATTTAAGTGACATTCTTTCTTGGTGTTGATATAAGAAAATCATCTCTCTTCACTATCATCATCCTCTCCTAGAATTGAACCTTGTCTAGGCTCACAAAAGTGAGCTTCTCCTTCATACTCAGTTCTACTGAGTTTCTTCTTTGTCTTCATCCATACATTCATTCTCTGAATAAAATTCTTGTTAAACAACCTCATGACAAGCCACTTGACCCTTTTTCTTACATTTTTTCCCTGTTCCATATATTCTCTAATATTCTTTTGTAGCAGTTTTTTTATATTACCGATTCATGCTCTTAAATCAGTCATCTCCTTGTCAAAGTCTCCATCACTCATCTTCTTATTTTTTCCAAATTCCTTAGCATCTTATTCCTTCGTTTTGTGGCTTCTTTATATATTATTCCTTTTACTATCCTTAGTAATATTCATCTTTCCCTTTGTGAGATTCTCCATGCTCACTGTGAACTGCATCCAAGTCTCTTCCTGCAATCAGTCTCTACAACTGCTACTCGATACCTCATCAAGATTTTCTTCATGATCTTGATATTTTGGTATAATTGGTTCTCTTTCTATGGAACCTTTTTCATAATTCCCTTGATCCTCTCTAGATTATGCACTATGCTCACTCTTCTTCTCCTAAGGAAGTTCTCTATTCTCTTCACTTTCAATCATTAACTAAAACTTCTTTACAACATTCCTTGTTGCAATTTATTCTACCACAAGCTTCCAATTGAGAGATTTGCCTCCTCCATTCTCTTTCTTTCGCATCTTCCTAGCTGCAATCCTCTACTTCTACCTGCATCCACATGCAAGTGTTCATAAAAAATTGATACTTAAAATATCCCTTTCCATGATATTTCCCTCCAAACATTTCCTTCTCAATCTTCCCTTGGATGGAATGACTTCAATCTGTGTTTCCTTCAAAATTTTAGTGTTCTTTCTATTGAACTCATCTCTCCTATACAACTGCACACTTATGGAAATTTCCTATTACAGATTCCACCTATGATTTATTTCTGCATATAAATCCTTGTGTTCTTATCTCCCAAAGAAAAAACTTTCTCCAGTCATACCAATCTATCCTACCAAACTAAACCTGCTATAAGATGCAATTTTCACATACATTTAAGCACAAAATTTCAGTCTCAATAACCCCAAAGAGTTCTAACCTTGCTCCTATACCACAAATGATAGCCCTAAGAGGGCCAATACTTATAAATCTTATTCTTCAAACTTTGTTATCCTTCAAGTGCTCTACAATCCTTATAAATGATGACCTGATACCAAGTCTTCCTGCATGATATGACAACTATGTTATTCTTGAAGTTGTTCTATAAGTCCTCAAAGTGATTTTCCAAGTCATTTTTATATCAGAGTATATATATACTTGGTCCAAATACCTATATCCTCACCAATTCCCACTTCTTCCATTGTTTATTTGATTCAGTCTTCAAGATTTTTTACTTGTTAACATTTATGGATTGAGTCTTCATTTCGATATCACCCTTTAATCGACCTTGTATATCTAATAGATCATATTATGAAACTCATTTTCTGTCCTAAACTAGTGAACAAGTTTAGTTATGAATTTATGTCTTATACTTACATATGCACTCCCATTTACCATATAATTAAGGGCTTAAACCCAAGGCCTAATATTAAATGAAACATATGTATATAACCACATAATTAATCCCATGCACTAATCTTGTTTCATGTGACCTCTCTAGGACCATAGGCTATCTCCTAGGTCATTTTTTTCAAATCTTAAAAGTTTATTTTTAAACTCTCTTAAGAAATGCGATATAACCTAGCTTCGACATGTGGATCTCATGGAAAAAATGATTTTCACTTTTTGCAAATTGGATCTACCAATAAGCACCATGTAACTTGAAATGTGAACAAATATGGCATCCATCCATCTACTCTTCAGACGATCCAATGATTCTGACTGGTCTTGGACTAAAATCTCGTCAACTATCAAGGTGGATCATTGATCCTGCACTGATCAAGGATCAAGGATCATTGTTAAATGATATTGCATATGGGTTTCATTATTCCATCAGGGGAATTTAATCTCGCCACCTTCAACGCATGATTTCAATTCAAGGGATTTTGTTAGATGGATTATGGACCACATTTCTACCTTATTTGCAGAGTAAGAAATTTTGATTCCTATAGACAAATAAATCCATTCCTATTCTCCATTCAATGAATGAAAAACTTAATATATTGGTATAGAATATGAAACAAAAATAAACCCATTCGATTTCAAAAGGAATATACACACAAAAATTCTCCTTTAATTCATTTACTACACACAAAATTATACAAGGCTTCATTCAGCCTGCTTAGGCATGATTTCACTTCATTGTCCTTTCAGAGGTTTTTTGGTGGTTGGCCTTGATTGGCCTTCACACACATAACTATATCTATCTCACTTATCCAACTTGAACCTCTCCAACACGAATTCCTTCAAGGCTTACAGATTAAAACCCAAAGGAATCTGAAACTAGAATTGGTTCAGATCCTATCTTCTCTCCATAAAAAACTCCTAAGATCCCTCAAATCCGCAATATCTTGAGGAAGATCTCTAAAATATCTCACTCTCCTCTAATATTATCTCTATATCTCTACACTCTTGATTTATACGTATTAATCAATCTCAATTCAACTTCTAGAATTCAATTACAACCTAGGAAAACAAAAGAATTTAAATTAATGGAACCCACTCCCTTTAGTAAACTTTATAAACTCCTTAGGCCTCCTCCAAATGAATAAATTCTGATGGAATTTCTCTTGCATCATTTTCAATAGTTGAGATCATGGATTCCAATAGTTGAGATGTTGATTTCTAATACTTGAGATGATGATTTCCAATTTTGTTTTCTAAATTAAATCATAGTTTTTAGCAAGGTCCTCGCTCATAACATGAAAAAACTAATAAGTATGAGAAATGGCTTGGGGTCCTTCTCTTCCTCCCAAAAATTAATAAATTATGAGAAAGGGCTAGTGCTCCTTCTCCTTCTCACTAAAATTAAAAAAGTGTGTGAAAGACACAATACTCCTTCCCCTTATCCTCATCACTCTAATTAAAAAACTATGAGAAAGGTCCAATGGTCCTTCTCATCCTCTCAAAAATTAGTTCATCCACAAGAACTATATTTTTTCAATCAAATTGGTCGAATATATGCATGATCCAAACTTTTGATAAGGGGTTGAGAAATAAATTTGATTTGTTTGAATGAATTAAGGATGTGTAATATGAACAAAGAAAAATGAGAAAAGTCTAAAAATAATAGTTGATTACAGTATTATACTTATAGGATATATACAAATAAATTTTGAGATAGAGAAAATAAGATAGGTTGCTCGTATATGGGAAATTTCTACACCATAAAATCGTATGCTTATACCATTCTAAAACTTAGTAAAATAGTAGACGGAGTTATGCACATCAAAAGATTCAGAACTAAATTTAGTCTCCAAAATAACTAGTCTAGAAATGGTGTCTCAGTCATTGATTTTCTAAAAGAGTTTATACAATTGCAAAAGAAAAAATCCTCTACCTCAATTGATTCTATCTTATTTATACAAGAGAAGAAGAGGGAGATGTAAATGTGTTGAACCTGCACAGAATAGATCTAGCTAAAAAATACCACACACATTTGCAGAGAGAAATTGAGAAAGAAGAAGCAAGAGAGAAATAATGGAAGAATTCTCATTAACTATATTCCACTCTCAAAGAGTGAATAATTTACAATATATATAGGATACATGAGTAACTAATGAGCCATAGTGGTGGTCTAGATTGATTTGGACACACACCAACAATTACAAGAGTAAACTGCCACCTAGTCTAGTCTCTCAGGCAGTTACGAGAGTGAACTACTACTTAGTTGAGTTAACTAGTCAACTAGTCTTCAGTTAACTGACTGAACAAAGAGTAGTGAGTTTGTGATGATCCCAATGTTGCATGGTGACAAAACCAATGCAACATCTAAACTCAACTCAACTAGTCAAACTGAAGTGTCAATTGAAAGAGAATATTCTCCAGGTGGAATATTCTCCCCTAAAATATAGGAGACTAGATAATGAATAACTATGACTAATAAACAAGGAATAACCATAGGAAAAATAAATCCTAGGTGCATGTGAAGTAACTCCAACACCCCCCTGAACATCACTAAGGTGAAAATAAAGAATGGGTCTCGTCTACGAGGCCATGTTAGGTACCCAAATACAAAAGATACAATGAACTAAACGAGGAAAGAGGGAAAACCTCATGGGAACAAAACCCCCCCTCAAATTACAATGCATAAAACAAAAAATGAGAAGGAACAAAAAATAGTTGCTAAGCAACCATGTCCTTCACTCCAAGAAGACATCAAAATGGTGCAAGTTTGTGCTCGTTGAACATTTTGTTGAATATGTAGATGTCTGCATGGATCAGATGAAGTATATGCACCATTGATATGTCCATAGATATCCACTTTATTTTATTGTAATGAAAAATATCCAAATAAATTTTGGACGAAATTTTGAAAACCGTGCGGCTGTTTCTAGAAAAATGTTGAAATTTTGTTGATTTTAAAACAATCATAACTTCACTTTACGGACTCCGTTTCAGACGATTTTTTTTTGAAATTGGATGTTTTCCCGAGAGGAATTCAAATATCCAATTTGTTTCTGCAAATTGTGCTCATAAAATATAAGAATGGAGTCTGATTTGTGTGGCTCTATTTTTGTCTCCTGACATGCATGCATGGTGCATGCAAAAGTGTCTTCATGTGACTCCTAAGATGCATGCCATATATATTCCACATGAATTTTAGAAAATAAATCTGAAATGGAGTAGACATCATATTCAATTATTGGAATACTAATTTATGCAAAAACGTTTGTAGAAGACTCTTTATAATAAGAGGCTTGATCTTTTGATGGCTTGTCTTCTGGCTCTATCTGTTCAAACTCCTGCATGAAATATTCACAGTATTCTTTATTCCCAAATAGAACCTCCAATCTGCTTGATAATTCGTTTGGAGTTGATCCTTGTGATTCTTCATATACTTGATGGAAAAGTTTGGGAGAAACAGACATGTCAATACTTCCTATGGCCATATCTTGTCTATTGAGAAAGCCATTTTCATCATCCACAAAATCAGTCTCTACTTCCATTTCCATGGTTATTTGGTATAAACCTTTGCATCTTAGCATAATATTTTTTTTTGGCTTCCATTCCAAATAGTTGTGAGGCGTGAGAAGTATTTTCGACGAATAATCCATCTTTTTGTTATCTTCAATCTTTTGTACCTGCAAAAAATGATTTGGTGTGGCTTTTTCTTAGTAGTTCATCGACTCTTATACCATGTAAATGTGTTGAACCTACACATAATAGATATAGCTAGAAAATACCACACACATTTGCAGAGAGAAATTGAGAAAGAAGAAGCAAGAGAGAAAGAATGGAAGAATTCTCATTAACTGTATTCCACACTCAAAGAGTGAATAATTTAAAATAGATATAGGACACATGAGTAACTAATGAGCCATAGTGGTGGTCTAGATTGATCTGGACACACACCAACAGTTACAAGAGTAAACTGCCACCTAGTCTAGTCTCTCAAGCAGTTACGGGAGTGAACTGCCACCTAGCTGAGTTAACTAGTCAACTAGTATTCAGTTAACTGATCAAACAAAGAGTAGTGAGTTGGTGATGATTCCAATGTTGCATGGTGACAAAACCAATGCAACATCTAAACTCAACTCAACTAGTCAAACTGAAGTGTCAACTGAAAGAGAATATTCTCTAGGTGGAATATTCTCCCATAAAATATAGGAGACTGGATAATGACTAATTATGACTAATAAATAAGGAATAACCTTAGGAAAAATAAATCCTAGGTGTGTGTGAAGTAAATCCAACAAGAGATTCATCAATTTTTCCCCTCTTGATGGAAATACATTTCACTTCCTTGGTCATCAATTTTATGTAACATGGGATATATAAGAGACATATACAAGTCTCATCGCTACCCCCTATATAAAGGGTGTGTATGTCCATGTACAACAAAAAAATACCTCAAAAAGTGATTTTCCTTACTCAACCTTCTAGCTCTAATTGTTGTTCTTTGTATGCCTCTTGCTTTAAGTCACATGCCATAATATGGGTGGCTATCCTTTGTTGTGATACCCTATTGTTTTCTCCTCTTCCTTCCATTTCCTTCTTACTTTTTCCTCATCCACCTCTTGTATAGGTATAGGGTGGAGTAGTAGCAAGTATTTGAATTTTATCCCAGTCCATATAAGTTCCATCCTCCTAATTTTTTCTATGTATGGATATTACCTAAAGAGGGAAACCCTCAAATTATATGGAGAATGGGGTTTCCTATTTTTTAGGGTAGTGGGGGGATCTTCCCACTTGTGCTAGAAAGAATGTATTACTATTTATGATGATTCTTTGACTATTGTTTAATAATAGGAAACTACCCCTCTTTGATTTTATTCTAATATGGGCACTATTTCTATGTTTGAGGTTAGGGCTATGTGATTTTCAAAACCTCATCTCATATCGATTCTTCTACTTTGACCCATAGATGACTATGTTCTTCCTCTTCCCTGTATCTATTCACTTGTGTAGCTCTTTCCTCTTCATTGTGAACCTAGTAGAAAAATTCTCTAAGTTTCACATCCTCTACATAAGGATTGGGGGACCACCTGTAAGGGAGTGGCATTACAAAATTATGTAGGTATAATTCACAAAGTTGGTCCTTAACTCCTTCATCACTTCTAAGACCCTTTAGAAAACACATGAGCTTGGATCATACATAGACTCAGATAATTTGATTGTAAAAATATAGTTCTTGTGGATGAACTAATTTTTGAGAAGAGGAGAAGGAGCATTGACCCTTTCTCATAGTTTTTTAATTATAGTGATGAGGATAGGGAGGAGTATTTTCCACTTCTCACACTTTATTAATATTTGGGAGGAAGAGAAGGACCACAAGACCTTTCTCATACTTTCTCATATTTATTTATTTTTCATGTTATGTGTGTGGACCTTGTTACAAAATGTGATTTAATTTTACAAAAAAGAATTGGAAATCAACATCTCAGGTATTAGAAACCAACATCTCAACTATTGAAATCCAACATACTAACTATTGAAAACCAATATATTAAGTATTGGAAGCCAATATTCATAATAAATTTATGATGGCTTGCAATGAAGTTAGCCTAAATTTAATGAAATGGTTATTGAATGAATTTAAATGATACTTAAATTCATTTTGGTATTGTAGGTGGTGGTTTTTATGGCATTCTTGTGTATTTTCCCCTTTTAAATCCTTGAAACATTCTCAATAACAAGCCCCTCACTAGTATGAGAACCAAGACACCAAAAGGTGGAGCACATTAATAATGCACAGTAAGTAGTGGATATTAATAGTATATCTTAATATTAAAAATAAAATAAGGAAGAATAAGCCGAATATTATTGACCTTCCTTCTGTATCTAATGAACCTATAAGAAGAGGGTTGTTGTTTGTTAAGTGTATGTTTAATATTTAATACAAATCTTCAGTTCCCTATTTTCTTTAGTTTATTTTGTATCAATTGGTATGAAATTTGGCTTTCATAGTTGCCACAAGGGATTCATTCCCTTATTTTTTTGTCTTTTGTATCCACCACAAGGGATCTACACGCTTATTTATCTTTCATAGACACTATTAGGGATATGATCCCACTAGTTTCCAGTTTCTTTAATTTTTATGTCTCTAGCTAACGAATTAAAAGGGCACCACACCCTCACTTCCTACTGTACACAACATGATTGCTACATTCAAACACAAATATTATAGAAAACATGGCACATTCCAAGGTGACTCCCATGGAGGAAATCTCACTTGTAAAAGAACATATTAAATTCTTTCAGGAGTAGAAACAAATGATTCAACAACATAATCAGCTACTCCAACAACACACTTATGTAATCAATGCAATGGATATGAATGTCACAAATATTAATTTGAGCAATTCCATGCCTATTCCACCACCTAACTCATCTGAGGGCCCTAAAGTCTCTGTTATACTATTCCTTGGATATTTTGATGTAAATCAAGTTAAAGAATGGATCTAGGTATTCTCCTCTTATACCACATATCAATGGGCAATGAAATAATGTGATAAAGTCACATAACCTATCATATTCAAGGTATGGATACCTAATTGTGGGAGAATATCAAACATACATTAAGTATAGAGGCATCCATTTTCATATAACTAAATGATAAGGTCATCCATCAGGATCCTAGCAATATCCATAGTTGGGATATCTTTCGAATAATCCTTTGGGAACATTGTTATCTAATAGGCTATGTGGAAGATTTATTGTCATGGTAGATTTATCTTAGGAAGTATGCTAATCAAACCATCCAATAATACATTATCGTCTTCTATAAGATCCAAGTTCATATTTCCATATTTGATCCAAAAAATTTACTTATAATTAAATTCAATTAAATTTTATTCCTTGCTATTTGTCATGAAGTTTCTTTGTCACATAGTGCATCTCTTTCCATGGAAATGAAAAAATATCTTGGTGCTTAAACAAAAATGGCTAATGCCCAATTTCCTTCCACTCTCCATATCAATCCTCTACCACTCCCATGACATAACCCATGGCTTCAACATCCCCACCACACACAAACCAATATTGTAGCTCTCACAAATCATCATCTCACAACACACCTACTTGTAATGCCCTTCATCACCCATGACCAGATAAAGAATTGTTATCCAAGGAAGCACCCCTTTCAAATATGTCATTAATGTGCCCCATATGAACAACTTTGATCATAATATTTTCCTAATTACTCACCCTTCACCTCCTACAACCCATGTCACACTCTTTACTGACAACTACTAAGTGAAAGATTGCATGGATTGCATGGTACAACTTATCATGGAAAAAAATAAGTAAAATAAGTTGGTCTCTATTATTCTTGTCAAATATTTATATATGATAGTCACTCCTCACCCTCATCCTCACCATATAAACTTCATTAATGAAGGGGATCATACCTTATTTTTCAAGTAACAATGTCTTATCACTTTTAGTATTGGTTCTCATTTTTGTGATCTATTATTTTCAGCATCACCCCTCTAGATTGTGTTGAGTTGTTTTTAGGGATTCCTTACCAATATGCACACTTCACCAAGTGTTATTCTCACACAAATTTATACACACTCACTGAGAACCATCATACAAATAATTTTTAATACCTTTCTACATATATGATCCAATCCCTCTCTGGTAATGTTATGATATGACAAATCACCATTCATAAATTCTTGGATCTTTGTATCTGATCTGGATTTTTTGAGAAGAACGAAATGAATACAGATTATTAACATATTATTAGCACAAAATAACAGAGATACAGTAAAACTAGTTTTCTATTCAATAATGAAATAAGATGAAACTGTAAAATGCAGTGGAAACAAGCTTGTTGGAATGGTGGCGGCTTATCTCTGAGAAGATATGTGACGGTTGCTCTCATTCGCAAGAAGAACATTACAAGAGGCTCTAAATGCCTTTTTTACAATAAAAAAGAATGAAAAAAACCCTAGACATCCAAAAACCTAACCCTAGGAGATGAAGCGCCAAAAGTCATGTGGGCCCCGTTTGGGTAAGTTAGTACATCAACTTCCCGGGGTCATAACGTTTGCATACGATCTTCGTTTTAGGCGCGTGATAACCTGTTGGAAAGGTATCATTGAGGGGATTCATTTTGGGGGCTCAATTATGCATTTGAATATCATTGAGGAGCTCGATCCCAAAAAACCTTCATTTAGGCCCTCAAAATGGCCCCGGAAGTTAAAACTGCTAAAAATAGTAAATTGCCAAAATTGCCAGAAAACTGTCTTGAGCCAGTTGGAAAGGGTGGGTGGCCACCGATATCCATTTGGATCAATCCTCCCTCCTTAGGAGGAAATGTTCTCCATTGCATTGAGGTCCCCCATTAGATGAGGAAATTTCTGATGAATTTGGCCCCGGGTGAGCCACTTGCCTTGGTGCAGGAGTTGCCCTACTTTGACGACTCGATAAAGTTGGATCCTTTGTTGTCAAGTGCCCTTGATCTGTGTGTCCACAATTTGATCATTGGATGCTTGTTGTATGCAGTCAGGGTTGAGCTCTGTTGGTGTCATTTGTTCTTCTACTTTTGAGGTGTCCAATAACGGTGGAAAATAAGGGCGAAGAAGATCCACGTTGAACATTGGGTGCAGGCCAAGGAAAGGAGGAATGTTGAGCTCAAAATCATTATCCCCCATGGCCTTGGTGATAGTGTATGGCCCATAATAGAGTGGGCAAAGCTTCCGATGGGGTCCTATAAGGCGTTCTTTCTGCAAGTGCAACCAAACTTTGTCGCCCACTTGAAACTTATGTGGCACCCGATGTTGATCATGGAATTGTTTGTACTTGTCATTGGACATCTGTAGGATATCCTAAACTTGTTGGCGGATGTGAAGGATCTACTCAATGAACTGGGTATCTTTTTCAGCTTCAGTTGGAGCAGGAGATGAGTCAGTTGAGGTGACTGGAAGGGGAAGTGCAACATCTATGGGACCCAATGGTTGGAATCCCAACCCCACCTGAAAGGGCCTGTGGTCGGTTCAGCTATGCAGGGCTCGATTATAGCTATGTTGGACATAGGGAAGGCTCTCATCCCATGTGTGAGGGTTCTTTTCATTATACATGTGAAGGGTATGCACAATCATTTGATTTACAACCTCGATTTGGCCATCTGTCCGGAGGTGGAAGGCCATGGATTTGGTGAGCTTGGTGTCCAGCAATGACCAAAGGCTCGACCAAAATGTGTTGAGAAATCTACAATCATGATCTGAGACAATGGTTTGTGGGATTCAAAAATGTACCCAGACTCATTCAAAGAAGATCTTGGCAGTGGCCTCTGTTGTGATGCTCTTCTTGCAGGCAACTAGAATCACCATCTTAGAAAAGCGATCAACAACCACAAAAACGCAGTCATTTCCCTGCTTGGTGGATGGGAGGCCCAACATGTAATCCATTCAGATGGATTCCCATGGCCTGTCAGGAGTAGGAAGAGGGGTGTATAGACCCTGTTTCTTAGTGGTCGATTTCGTAATAGCACAGGCAATGCAGGACTTGATGTAATTTCTAACCTCCTGTCGAAGTTTCGGCCAGTAGAAATGTTTCTTTAGCATCGCCACTGTCTTTTCGACGCCAAAGTGTCCTGCCACCTAACTATAGTGGGCTTCCCAGATCTGCTTCTCTCACTCACTTGATGGAACACAGATATGGCCCAGATGACACAACAACCCATCTTGAAGATGGAAATTATCAACAACTGCGCTCACACCCAACATTTGGTAGGTGGTGGCAAAGTCAGGGTCTGTCTCATAAAGTTGGGGCCATCTAGATGTCTCATGGCGGCAAGAGTCCGTTGGAAGCCAATTCAATTTTTTCCATTTCCCTATAAGCTGCCTACACCTATGTCTTCTGAACTTCAAATTCTCATCGTATTTTGCAATTAAACGATAATTTCATTTCTTGCGACACTTGCAAATTAGTCTCAATATAGTTTTCACGACTGTAAGCGTGAAAACTCCTCCATCGTTATTTGAACTGTCATGATCTTTGCATTGATATTTTGAATGGCATTTATCATTAAGTGGATGAAAGGATTTTCGAACTATGCCTATTTGCCTATTCTTACTTTGATTGCACAACTGGATTTTATTAAACTGGTAAGGCATTGAGCATGAACATTTATGTGTTTGAGACTTGCCTAGTCATTAAATTACATAGGGGTCATGGTTTCTTTTTATCTTTATGTATATGATGTGATCCTTATTATGTTTTTGGCTTGTCAATTCTACAATTATCGATTGCCACAATGTTTTAAACTTTGATTACACATTATGCAACAAGCACATGGTTAACATTCGGGTTTGATTTCACATTGAACATTCGTGGTTTGAAATAATACAATGGCGCATTGGTATATCGTTCATCGTTTGATTTTTGGGTTGGCCAAAATAATATGGTTTAAATTATATTATGATTGATTGAATAGAGGTTGTACTTTGCCATTACTATTATGCATGGCGGTGAATAATCCCACCAAACTCGCACGCGCACATTAATGTTTCCCCTTTGATCGTTCGTAGTTGTTAGCCCAACCGACTTTGCTCCTGTGTATTAGCGATTTCGACCCAAACCCTTACCATGTGCTCACACCATGGCTCCAGTCGTAAGGGTTGAACCCAATGGTAGCTAGGCTCTGTTGATGTTCGACAATGCCCATAGTGACCTTGAGGAATTTGGATGGCTTCCATTCATACAAAAATTTGATGGTTTTCACCCCTGCGTTACTCGAAATTTTGCTTTAACCTTTGATGGTTGTCGAGCCAAGGTCGGGGATGTTCAATTGGAAATTGACGAGAAATTTCTCAGTTTAGCTACCAGTTTGCCTGTCACTGGACAACGATGGTCCAAGAATTGCAAGGTGGAAGAGGTCCCTTGGACTCTGCTCTTCCAGTCGCGTAGGGTCGGCTCCTATGACAAAGGTTTACCTGTGACCATGCTCAAGCAACGTTGGCATGATTTGTTGATGATAATCAAACAGTTTATCACCTGCCAGGGTCGGTATAGTTTTATTTTCTTACACCACCTTCGTTTGCTTATGGTTTTCATGGGCTATGATCTTAATATGCCTTATTACCTGCATAGAATCCTGTTTAAAATGTCTAAGAGATACAAAAAGAACCAGGCTGATAGCATCCTTTTTCACTCCGGGCTAGTTAAAATGATTGTTGTTTATCATTTGGGGTTACACGAAGACTGTTGGAACGATTTCCTGGCTCGCAATGATTTTGAGGATTCAAACCCTCCACAGGTTGACAAACCTGTGGTGAGCGAAGATAAGACTGTACCCCCGGTACCCTACAGTATGCTATTACCTAAGACCTTACCCGACTCACCTATCGGCCTATCCCACTCTGTGACCAAGGATGTCGAAACTGTTAAGCCCATGGGCAAGAAACCTAAAGCCAAACCTACTGCAAATTCCAAAGGCAAAAAGAACGTCCGTTTAATTTCTCGTATGGAAAGGAACAAGCCGAGACTTCCTGTCAACCCTAACCCCATCATGGTGAGTGAAGACTCCGAATCAGAGGTGGAACGCTATATGTCTAGTGAGTATCCCTATTCGAAAGGTCTGTGTGCCAAACCTTCGTTTGACTTTGTGTCGAACCTACCACCTTTCTTGCAAGACGACCCTAACTACCCAGGCATAAAGTTGCCTTGTGAAAACCCCGGTCCTTCATCAAGACCCTCTCCTGATTTACCTCAATCTACAGTGCCACACTGTGATCAGTGCGGCTCGTGGTTAGAAAGGTATTATCTTGATGTGCCAATGCTACAGTACAGAATTCATTCTTTGGAGGATCAAGTTGCAAGGCTTACCAGTCAAAAGGCCAAATTGCAAGCTACTGATAAGAAATAGAGGACGACAGGCTCTATTTGGTTTAAAAATGTGGAGTCAGCTATAGCGGTCGTGAATTCAAAATTGGCATAATTTGAGCAGCTTCACTGGTATGTTCTGTCACTTGTTTATATAACGAATTCAAATTCTTTCGAATAGCTATGTTTACAGCGTGAGTTTGCTCTATCACATTATATGCATTATGTACATAGTTTTGTTTTGATTAATGAAATTCGTTTTCCCAGTTTAGTTTCGATTGGATTCTTTCGTTGATTTGATTGGATCTCAGTATGGATTTGATTGGTTTCATTTAGCTTAATTTGGGATGTTCTGTTGCTAATTGAAGTCGTTGTATCTATTATAGACACAAGTTGTTTCGCATTTCATTTTTAAACACAATCAAGTTTCGATTTGAATTGGTTATAATGTATATGTTATGGTTGGCAACATTTATGATATGGTTAACTATTACAGGAATACAATCCGGATTATTCTCAATATGATCCTGGTAAAATACATCCAAAACAATTTGTAACGGTTAGGTAAAAAAAAACCCAGCTGGATTCGCGTTGGTTTCATCGACCCTGCTATCAATTGAATTCGTATTTACGATAGATATTCTGTTTCAAATGGATTTGTGAAACGAGATTGATTCATGATTTGTTTCTATATTAAACCCTGTCACGACTTGTTTGGAATTAACCATTTCATTCAAATCCAATAAAGTTTATTTGCACATTTTACCGATTATCACTTATGTCAATTCTATAGTGATTGTGGTCAAATTCGGATCAATCTGGTTATGATTTTGTATGAATTGGTTCACGTATCTGTCTGAATTAATCCACCTGTGGTGCGAACCGTTTGAGCCATAACAGTTATAAAATTGCAAAACAATCCCAGTTTGATCTAATCGTATCTCCTGTTTTGAAAAAACACAACGTTGCATATGATTCGCTTGATTGAACTGTTTCGAAATAGATGTGAAATGATTTGTAAAACTGTTTAGTCTCAATTCTGTTTACCCGACTATGATGGAAATTGAAACAGAGCATACTTGTTTCTCTATTTGATTGTTGGATTTTGATCTTATTTGATTTTAATTAGATTTGGGACAGTCTTGTTACTATTCGACCTGATTATGGTAACCATGAAATAGAGTATTCTTACCCCTGTTTCGATTAAATCACTTTTGATTTTGTTTGAACTTGAATGATAAAATTATTTGAATCATTAGTGATTCGTTTTTTAATCTTTATTGAAAGAAAATTGGATTTGATTCTTTAAAAAAAAAAAGATTTGATTTGATTTATATTCTGATCTTGTATGTTATTTTAGACTAGCTATAGAATCAGATGATTCTGTAGCTATGTCTGTAGAATCAAATTTTTATTGTTTTGTTGATGAAATACTTTTCTAACTTGTTATTTTTGATCTATTGCAGATGAATTCGAACTGGCAGTGGATTGGATGAGCAGTTAGGGGATATTTCAAAGATTTTGCTTTCATTTTAGTTTCTTAGTTTAGTTGATTTTGGGATATTTCCCAGATTATGTAAAACAGTTTGATATTATCCACAGGGAGGTTTTACCCTGTGAAGAGACTTATAAATACCTATCATTTTTGTAATAATAACATCCTCATTTTTGGGAGAACAAGGATATGGAGTTTTAATACAGACTGAGGCAGAATTTGGTGTTTTGTTACAGCCTTAGCTTCTCATTATATCAACATTTTGTTTCATGTTGTGTATATCAATTTGTACCTGGTTAATGACTACTTTAGCTATCTTAATCCTGTGCAAATGATATAATTTTAATCATTGTAATCCATATCTGGTTTCTTCTAAGTATTTAAT
>SNQJ01S0039657.1:52554-72718 GCA_010110895.2 Picea sitchensis
GCCATATATCTTCAAAAGAAAAACAAAATAAAATTATGAATAAGAGTTGTGGGAAGTGTTTGTAAACCCGCCGAGATACTAAACAGGTCCGCTGGCAGCAGGTAAATGCATGCATGGCGCCAAGACAACTTCGTCGGGGTACTGAACAGGCCTACTGGCAGCGAAGCAATGTCGGGTACCTGAAAATTTGTAAAAAAATATAAGAAACCTCTTTAATGTCCTTTATTCTGATCTAGAACTTCTTGACAGGATACAGATGTCAGAGTGGGTTAAATGGAAACCCTGTCAAGGCTATGGACGCCTACTAGAAGCAGTGGATATGCCAGCAGTATTGGAGATTTTATCATTAACATCGTGACTTACTGATCTTAAGACTGTTATTAGTTTTCATCTTTTAAAACATCGTTGGAAAAGATGGTAAATGATGATTTTTGTACGATTTTCTGATTGTTGTTTTTGAGCTGAAATTTTCTTTGATGTCCTAATCTGAATTTATTTCTTTTGATAGAGATAACTGCTTCTACCAGTGTGTCTCCATTGTTGGCAGCCAATTCAATTTTTTCCATTTCCCTATAAGCTTCCTACACCTATGTCTTCTGAACTTCAAATTCTCGTCGCATTTTGCAATTAAACGATAATTTCATTTCTTGCGACACTTGCAAATTAGTCTGAATATAGTTTTCACGACTATAAGCGTGAAAACTCCTCCATCGTTATTTGAACTGTCATGATCTTTGCATTGATATTTTGAGTGGAATTTATCATTAAGTGGCTGAAAGGATTTTTGAACTATGCCTATTTGCCTATTCTTACTTTGATTGCGCAACTGGATTTTATTAAACTGGTAAGGCATTGAGCATGAACATTTATGTGTTTGAGACTTGCCTAGTCATTAAATTACATAGGGGTCATGGTTTATTTTTGTCTTTATGTATATGATGTGATCCTTATTATGGTTTTTGGCTTGTCAATTCTACAATTATCGATTGCCACAATGTTTTAAACTTTGATTACACATTATGCAACAAGCGCATGGTTAACATTCGGGTTTGATTTTACATTGAACATTCGTGGTTTGAAATAATACAATGGCGCATTGGTATATCGTTCATCGTTTGATTTTTGGGTTGGCCAAAATAGTATGGTTTAAATTATATTATGATTGATTGAACAGAGGTTGTACTTTTCCATTACTATTATGCATGGCGGTGAATAATCCCACCACCCTCGCACGCGCACATTAATGTTTCCCCTTTGATCGTTCATAGCTGTTAGCCCAAACGACTTTGCTCCTGTGTATTGGCGATTTCGACCCAAACACTTACCATGTGCTCACACCATGGCTCCAGTCGTAAGGGATGAACCCAATGGTAGCTAATCTTTGTTGATGTTCGACAATGCCCACAGTGACCTTGAGGAATTTGGATGGCTTCCATTCATACAAAAATTTGATGGTTTTAACCCTTGCATTACTCGGAATTTCGCTTTAACCTTTGATAGTTGTCGAGCCAAGGTCGGGGATGTTCAATTGGAAATTGACGAGCAATTTCTCATTTTAGCTACCGGTTTGCCTGTCACTAGACAACGATGGTCCAAGAATTGCAAGGTGGAAGAGGTCCCTTGAACTCTGCTCTTCCAGTCGCGTAGGGTCGGCTCCTATGACAAAGGTTTACCTGTGACTATGCTTAAGAAATGTTGGCATGATTTGCTGATGATAATCAAACAGTTTATCACCTGCAAGGGTCAGTGTAGTTTTGTTTTCTTACACCACCTTCGTTTTCTTATGGTTTTCATGGGCTATGAGCTTAATATGCCTTATTACCTGCATAGAAGACTGTTTAAAATGTCTAAGAGACACAAAAAGAACCAGGCTGATAGCAGCCTTTTTCACTTCAGGCTGGTTAAAATGATTGTTGTTTATCATTTGGGGTTACACGGAGACTGTTGGAACAATTTCCTGGCTCGCAATGATTTTGAGGATTCAAACCCTCCACATGTTGACAAACCTGTGGTGAGCGACTATAAGACTGTACCCCCGGTACCCTACAGTATGTTATTACCTAAGCCCTTACCCGACTCACCTATCGGCCTATCCCACTCTTTGACCAAGGATGTCGAAACTGTTAAGCCCATGGGCAAGAAACCTAAAGCCAAACCTACTGCAAATTCCAAAGGAAAAAAGAACGCCCATTTAATCTCTTGTATGGCAAGGAACAAGCCGAGACTTCATGTCAACCCTAACCCCATCATGGTGAGTGAAGACTCTGAATCAGAGGTGGAACGTTATCTGGCTAGTGAGTATCCCTATTCGGAAGGTCTGTGTGCCAAACCTTCATTTGACTTCGTGTCGAACCTACCACCTTGCTTGCAAGACGACCCTAACTACCCGGGCATAAAGTTGCCTTGTGAAAACCCCGGTCCTTATCAAAACCCTCTCCTGCTTTACCTAAATCTACAACGCCACCCTGTGATCAATGCGGCTCATGGTTAGAAAGGTATTATCTTGATGTGCCAATGATATAGTCCCAAATTCATTCTTTGGAGGATCAAGTTGCAAGGCTTACCAGTCAAAAGGCCAAATTGCAAGCCACTGATAAGAAACAGAGGACGACAAGCTCTATTTGGTTTAAAAATGTGGAGTCAGCTACAAGGGTCGTGAATTCAAAATTGGCATAATTTGAGAAGCTTCACCGGTATGTTCTGTCACTTGTTTATATAACGAATTCAAATTCTTTCGAATAGCTATGTTTACAGCGTGATTTTTCTCTATCACATTATATGCATTATGTACATAGTTTTGTTTTGATTAATGAAATTTGTTTTCCCAGTTTAGTTTCGATTGGATTCTTTCGTCGATTTGATTGGATCTTAGTATGGATTTGATTGGTTTCATTTAGCTTAATTTGGGATGTTCTGTTGCTAATTGAAGTCACTGTATCTATTATAGACACAAGTTGTTTCGCATTTCATTTTTAAACACAATCAACTTTCGATTTGAATTGGTTATAATGTATACGTTATGGTTGGCAACATTTATGATATGGTTAAATGTTACAGGAATACAATCCGGATTATTCTCAATATGATCCTGGTAAAATACATCCAAAACAATTCGTAACAATTAGGTAAAAAAAAAAACCAACTGGATTCGCGTTGGTTTCATCGACCCTGCTATCAATTGAATTCGTATTTACGATAGATATTCTGTTTCAAATGGATTTGTGAAACGATATTGATTCATGATTTGTTTCTATATTAAACCTTGTCATGACTTGTTTGGAATTAACCATTTCGTTCAAATCCAATAAAGTCTGTTTGCACATTTTACCGATTATCACTTATGTCAATTCTATAGTGATTGTGGTCAAATTCGAATAAATCTGGTTATGATTTTGTATGAATTGGTTCACGTATCTGTCTGAATTAATCCACCTGTGGTGCGAACCGTTTGAGCCATAACAGTTATAAAATTGCAAAACAATCCCATTTGGATCTAATCGTATCTCCTGTTTTGGAAAAACACAACGTTGCATATGATTCGCTTGATTGAACTAATTTCGAATTAGATGTGAAATGATTTGTAAAATTGTTTAGTCTCGATTATGTTTACCCGATTACGATGGCAATCGAAACAGAGCATACTTGTTTCTCTATTTGGTTGTTGGATTTTGATCTCATTTGATTTTAATTAGATTTGGGACAGTCTTGTTACTATTCGACCTAATTATGGTAACCATGAAACAGAGTATTCTTACCCTTGTTTCGATTAAATCACTTTTGATTTTGTTTTAACTTGAATGATAAAATTATTTGAATCATTAGTGATTCATTTTTTAATCTTTATTGAAAAAAAATTGGATTTGATTCTTTAAAAAAAATAAAAATTGATTTGATTTATATTCCGATCTTGTATGTTATTTTAGACTAGCTACAGAATCAGATGATTCTGTAGCTATGTCTGTAGAATCAAATTTTTATTTTTTTGTTGTTGAAATACTTTTCTAACTTGTTATTTTTTATCTATTGCAGATGAATTCGAACTGGCAGTGGATTGGATGAGCAGTTAGGGGATATTTCAAAGATTTTGCTTGCATTTTAGTTTCTTAGTTTAGTTGATTTTGGGATATTTCCCAGATTATGTAAAACAGTTTGATATTATCCACAGGGAGGTTTTACCCAGTGAAGAGACTTATAAATACCTATCATTTTTGTAATAATAACATCCTCATTTTTGGGAGAACAAGGATATGGAGTTTTAATACAGACTGAGGCAGAATTTGGTGTTTTGTTACAGCTTTAGCTTCTCATTATATCAACATTTTGTTTCATGTTGTGTATATCAATTTGTACCTGGTTAATGACTACTTTAGCTATGTTAATCCTATGCAAATGATATAATTTTAATCATTGTAATCCATATCTAGTTTATTCTAAGTATTTAATGAGCATAGCAATTGCTTAATTCGATTTATGAACGACAGATTTCTCTTCTTCATAAGTTGAGTTATAAAGTATAAGTTTTTGCATAACATGTTTCCCTTATTGCAGAGATTTATAAATCATAAAATTGTTATGAATTTTCATGTCTTGTTTGTCCTGTTAACAATTCAAAGAGCAGCACAGCCTATCGTTTACGAGAAGCTTATGGACTAACCAGTGCGAGTTTACTTCCTTCGATCAGCTTCGAAGTCATCATACACATGACAAGTTAGGAGCACTTCCAGGTCAATCTGTCATTTATTTGTTAGTATATTTGTTAATAATGTTCATTAGATATATATGTTTGATATATTAGATTGTTTAATTTCAGTAAATATATTAGATTGTTTAATTTCAGTAAGTTTTATTTCTTATTCATAAAATATAAAAATCAAAAAAATATCTCTGGCTGTCTTAGGGCAGAAAGCATATGAGTTTTACAGGTTTTATTTAAATCTGCCAATTGTGCATATTGTATATTTGTGAATAAGTTGTATTATAACTGATAGTTAGACGGTTAATTGTTATAATTAGAGTAATAGTAATTAGTAGAATAGTTAGTGTAATTTATATTTAGTTTTAGTTTAATTTAGTAGTTTGTTTTATTAGTTTTAGTTAGTTTAGTTTATTTTATTTGTTTTAGTTAGATTAGTTTTCTCTTTGGTTTTCTTAAGACCTTAGAGCGGCCAACGGAGCCATTAAACTCGTCAAGGTGGTTCATTCCAAATGGCTTGGGTTATTTAGACAACCCCAGACTGGTTCCACTCTCTCAATTGACATATGGGCAATTTCGCCCGTCAACAGAGTCTAGCACCATGGTGAGTGTCACGACTGGTGGTCTACTGAGGCAATCAGTGACACGATTGGTGCTTCCCATTTTATACTTGATGTTGAGGTGGAATTTCTGCAAGTATGTGGACCACTTTTGATGGCGGTCATTCTACAATTTTCCTTGTGTTTGCATGAACTGCAGTGGCTTATGATTAGTGTGGATGACTGTCTCCTTCCCAAGAATGTAATGTCTCCACTGGCGGTATGCTTGCACAATGGAGTACATTTATTTTTCGTAAGTAGGGTACTTACAGATAGTATCTGACAATGTCTCACTATGATAGGCCATAGGGTGGTCATGTTGAGTGAGAATGATGCCCACAACATAGTCTGAAGCATCTGTCTCGATCTCAAAGGGATGTTGTAGGTCTGGTAGTGAAAGTACTAGGGTCAAACACAAGTGTTTCTTTAGATCATCGAACACTTGTTGTTGGGACTGGCCCCAAGAAAAATTTTCCTTACCACCACCCTTGTTTATTTGGCTGAGGGCCCATGCAATATGGGAGAATCCCAACATGAACCTATGATAGAAATTGGCAAGGCCCAAGAAGCTCTGGAGCTCAGTGAATGTTGTTGGGGTTGGCCAGTCACGGATGACTTGGATCTTGGCGGGATCCACATGTATGCCATGCTGATCAATGACGTATCCCAGGTAATGGACTCTGTCCATGCCGAAGGGGCATTTTTCTAGGTTGGCGTATATCTTGCGCTGTCACAGGGTGTGCATAACCTGTTGAATATGCTGCAAGTGTTCGGCCCAAATCTTGTTGTAAATTAGAATTTCATCCAGATACACCACTACAAAAGTATTGGTGAATGGTCACAAGATATCATCCATCATCCTCATGGAAGTGGTCGGAGCATTTGTCAGACCAAAGGACATGAACAACCATTCAAAAAGGCCTTCCTTTGACTTAAAGGTGGTCTTCCATACATCTGTCTATTCTATCAGGACCTGGTGGTAGCCAAACTTCAGATCAATCTTACTGAAGTATTTGGCCCCCATGAGTTGACCAAAGAGGTCATCAATTCAGGGAATCGGGTACCGGTTTCTGAATGTGATTTTATTCAAAGCCAGGTAATCAATACAGAGTCGCCATGTTCCATTTTTCTTCTGTACCAGCACAATTGGGCTCCCACAAGGTGATGAGCTAGGGTGAATATTCCCCTTGTGGAGCAGTTCTTGGATCTATCGCTTGATCTCCTCATTCTCTAACAAAGAGCGATGATAGACTATCCCATTGGGAAGTAGTGCATCGGGGGTTAGATCGATGGGGTGCTTGACCTGGAAGTGCAGAGGTACCCATGTAGGTGAGGATAAGATATCTGACTATTCTTCCATGACCATATCTACTTGCTTCTGCTATGTGGAGAGGTTGGCCGCAGAGACCCTAGATGTGGCTGTGATATTTCACTTATTCTGAGAGCGAATCATGAAGAAGAAAAACTTCCCCATCTGAGAGATGACCTTCTTGCATTCCTTAGCATAGATCAAGGAAATAGCACTAGGTGGGACTGCCTCGGGTATCTTGTACAATTTCATGTTCAAAGTAATAATAACACTACAAGGCCTAGACTCATATACAACATGACATTTCCATAAATAAGGTTGGCCCAAAAGAACATCACAAACTTTGAGAGGAGAAACATTACACAATACCTCATCTTTGAAGGGATTGATGTCGTATGAAAATCGACATTGTTGGCTGATGCGGAGATCGCTTCCTTGGCGGAGCCATCCAATGGTGTAGGGTTGTGGGTGTGGCATTGTTGGAAGGGCCAGCCGCTTGACGACCTCTACTGAGATGAGGTTCTTATGGATACCACTATAAACAATGAAGTGCAGTGGGGTGCCTTTTACCCACATCTATGAATGGAAGAGGCGCTCTCCTTCTTCTGGCTCATCTGGTTCACCAAGCTGGAGCTTGGTGGTAGAAACGGTGGCACTGGGTTTTGCGTCAATGATCTATCTTCCCCTTTTTGGTTCTAGCTCAGAGTCAGAATCTGCATCTAATTCAGAGGCTTTCACTTCAGCCACCAACGACTGTTTTGAGCGACAGTCAGTAGTGTTATGCCAAGGGCTCTTATGGAAGTCACACCATTTCCCGGTATATTTCTTTGTCTTTCTGGTGTCCTTCTTTGCTTGTGACTTGGACTAGTAGTCTTGATATTGCCCATCTTTTCTCTGTCCTTTTTTCTATGGTTTGGGGCCACCCTTTCCTGGCTTTTGTTGTGAGGGGCTCCCAGGCCCAAATTGCCGCATCTTTTGTTTGAGCTTCTGCTCAATTTTGACGACATATTGGTAGGCCGCGCCCAAGGATGAGATGTCCAAAAATTCCATTTCGGTCTGGATGTATCTATGAAGAGAACCATGATACTTGAGCACCATATGTCACTCTGAATCTTTGATACCCAACTTGGTGTGCAAGGTATGGAAGATATTTGTGAAATCTGGCACTGCTTGGTCTCTTTCTTGCCGCAGTGTGGTCCATTTGGTATATAGGTCGTCATAACTTTCGACAGGGTAGTATTGTTCCTTAATAGAATCCTTGAAGGATTCCCAGGTGGTTTTGACTGAAAATAATGAGGTTTACTCTATTTCCTATTGCTCACAGAAGGTTTCCCACCAATGTTTGACATGGGGAATGGCTTTGAGGAGCACAAAAGTAATATTTTCTATACTCGAGAAGTTATGGACATAAAAATACCCTTCTAGCAGATTCAACCACTTTTCTACAACATCTGGGTCTATCTAACCTTAAAATATAGGAATATTGAAGTTTATTTGTACCTTGAAGGGGGTGGCTCCTTCATTCGAAGAAGATGCATCGCCTGTTGGTAGTCGCTGAAGGATTTTCACGAAACTATCCATCATATCGTTCCTCTGTTGCGTGAGGGCTTCCTCAATCAACAATTTGAAAGGATCTCTTGTCCCATAATCTTTATTTTCTCCTGCCATGAGAGGTCACTTGGGCGTGCGAGAGCTTTTGTCCTCAAGAGAAATAAGCTCAACACCCAACTCTTTGTACTCTGACCTCATTGGGGACATGCATTAAGACGATAAGGAGCAGATTGATCTGATACCAATGATCTAGATTTTATGAGAAGAACGAAATGAATACAGATTATTAACAGATTCTTAGCACAAAATAACAGAGATACAGTAAAACTGGTTTTCTATTCAATAATAAAATAAGCTGAAACTGTAAAATGCAGTGGAAACAAGCTTGATGGAATGGTGGCGGCTTATCTCTGAGAAGAGATGTGATGGATGTGCCAATTCACAAGAAGAACATTACAATGAGTCTCTAAAGGCCTTTTTTACAATAAACAAGAATGAAAAAAACCTTAGACATCCAAAAACCTAACCATAGGAGATGAAGCGCCAAAATTCATGTAGGCCCCGTTTGGGTAAGTTAGTACATCAACTTCCCAGGGTCGTAACTTTTGCATGCGATCTTCGTTTTAGGCGTGTGATAGCCCATTGGAAAGGTATCATTGAGGGGATTCATTGTTGGGGCTCAATAATGCCTTTGAGTATCATTAAGGATCTTGATCCCAAAAATCCTTCATTTAGGCCCTCAAAATGGCCCCGGAAGTTAAAACTGCTAAAAATAGTAAATTGCCAAAATTGTCAGAAAGATGTCTTGAGCCAATTGGAAAAGGTGGGTGGCCACCGATATCCATATGGATCAATATCATACATGAAACCAAACCTCATGATCCTTCTCCACCACCAACAACCCTAGGCCCTCCCATCACAAAGTACCATGAATTTTTTACTCAACTCAGTGCCTTGACACCTCATAATACTCTAAAAAATAACCTTGTGCTAGTTTTGAGCACTTCCCTTTCAACTACTCATGCCTCTTATCTAGGCTCTACCACGAAAAAATCAATTAATAAACCAATTCAATATTTTCTAAATGTAGTAACAGTCCATACCATATCCTCATTGGGTGTATCATGATCCTTTATTATCCCTCCACAAGAGTTATATAAATGGTGGTTGGTCATTATTTATCTAGATGATATTTTCATATTGAGAAATATTTGGACCAATAATGTTATCCATCTATGCTAATTTCTTGATATTTTGTGTACCAACAATCTTTAGGGAAAGCTCAACAATTTGTTTTTGTCCAACAATGTGTTTATTATATGGGATTTTTAATTTTAGGAAAGGGTATTAAACCCAACCTTCCCAAGGGGAAGGCACTCTTAGAGTTTCCTTCACCTCATTATGTATAATAGCTCAAGATGTTTCTTGGGGGAATATATTTTTATCACTAATCACTTTTTAGGTTCTTTAATTAGACACCAAAACAATTAGCTACATTCCACTATGTCTAAGATATAATATATTCCATGCCAATCCTTCATATGTATACCTTCCAACAACCCTTTTATATAAAGTGTGAGGCTTCTCCTTCAACTAGTTGGTCCACAATCAAACAGGGAGGCCAATTTGTCCCATCTCATTTGGAAGGGTTATATGTTGCCACACTATAGTCTAGATTGTATGATAATGCATTATATTCCTTAGTCCAACATTGGCATCCCTATTGGTTAGGAAATTGATCTGTAAAATACCATGGATATTTCACTGGAATAGTTCATCACGACATATCTGATAAATAAAACTAAACTCTACACTATCAAGGTTAAATTCCTTTAGATTCCAAGATATTTAGTTATTGATTTTTTTTTTATGCATGAAATAGATAGAATGCACAAAATAGAGAATAGTAAAATATAATCACACACCATCCACAAAATAACACAAATAATTTCTCTAGGAAACCCTTACAGGAGAAAACCTAGCTACAAGGTGAGGTTTCTCTGCTCTCTTTTGTATTGTATGGAATTAATGCAAGTACAAAGGAGAAGGCACTCTTTATATAGTTACCTGATACATGTGGTCTATTAGGTTGCTACAGAACATTAACCCCCTTTGTTATGATCTGTCATTTTTTCACTCCTAGTTGTTTCTTTATGCTATGGAACAAAATACAATAACATAGAATGGAACCTCATCTCCTCCTAGTGGCCCATTATTTAACATAGCCCGATATCCATCTAGGCTTAGGGTATTGATTTCCTCAACCCTCAATTAGTGATTTAGTTTGGAACTTCTAGAATGTTCCAAAAAATACACTACATGTATAGCCCCATGTGTTTAAGTAATGGGGGATAACATGGCATCCACTCGCACCATGGTGATTAATACAGTAGGTCAACTTGGAGGAATAACATTCTCATACAAACTCCAATTGAGGTGATTCTTGCACCGTTGAAAATTTATCAGTGTATAGAATATAGAATCATTCTCTATAGTAAGGTTTGGACCATAGAAAAGTGTCATTTGATTCCTCAAAATGGCTCTGTAAGATTTTAGACGTCTTTTTGGACCAAAATTTCCAAATTTGGACCAGCTTCCAAAATAGCCTTGCAAGTTGATTCCTCAAATTTTTCCACCCAAAAAGTACTAATATAGATGATAAATAATATATTGATCCAATATAGATCATACCTCCCCATTTAGGGAGGAATTTGGTCCCCAAAATAGTTTTGAAAGAGGTGAGGAAAATTTTCCTCTACCTTCTCCGTGAAGTACCACTTTGTTTTTCCTACAAGTTATCCTTTCAATCGAATCTCTCGAAGGTCATGCTACCCTTGTCTTGTAGTTATATACTACTTTCGAAAAATTGTTTCCTATGCCAATTATGCCTAAGAATATTGTTCTAAATCGTCTATGGAAAGTAGGACATGCTCCTCCTACTGATCCAACATGGAGGGATCATAGAGTTTGAGATTATCCATATTCACTACTGAGTAAATGCACATGTATTGGGGTAGACTAAGTATGTAGGTTTTATCTCTCACCTTTTCCAATACCTCAAAAGGGACATACCGCAAATATTTGATCTTATTACCAAGACCTTGTAGTCTTTCCTTATTCATTTGTAACCATACTCTTTCTCTCACTCTAAATGTTCTCTATGCTTTGTGTTGGTCATGTCTAGCCTTTTACTTTTCCTGTGACTTCTTCGACATCACTTGTACTTGAAAATGGATTTGCCTAATATTGTCAATCATTTTTTATGATTCTAAGTCATCTCCTATTAGGTCCTCCCTCTCTCCTTCGTGTTGTCCATATACAACATCTAATGGTGAAGGTGATGAATAACCAAAGGAATTTTTAAAATGTGACCTTCCAGTATAAATGTGGATTGCTTTGTTAAAAGGGTGTTGTTTATAGATCATATTTTAATCCCATGTCTTTACATGCTTCTGATTGTAACCCCTCAAAAGATGCAACAAATTATTTTTGACTACTTATGTCTTCCCATCTATCTGTCGATGGAATATTGTCTTGGAAAAATAGGATCCCAAATGTTAGAGCATAAAATTTGACACCTATGCACTTGTCCTATGGCCTACGCTTCCCTTTAGCTAATCCCACCTTGCCTCATCCAAGTCATCTAAAAAACATGACTTTTGAACATATATGTGGGTTTCCATTGAGAAACACATAGAAATTCGTTCCTTTATAGTGTGCAACCCGCGGATGCCCTAAAACATAATGAAGAATAAAATAATTTTAAGATTTCGGGTGGGTTTTTTGGTTGGGTGCATTTCCCAATGTCCCCTAGCCCGTACAAAATGGATT
The DNA here is from genome assembly GCA_010110895.2 of Picea sitchensis. NCBI lineage: Eukaryota > Viridiplantae > Streptophyta > Pinopsida > Pinales > Pinaceae > Picea > Picea sitchensis. The sequence goes on from SNQJ01S0039657.1 coordinate 64,538, forward strand.
TCAACCTACCCAAACCCTTTGGGAGAGTATAAAAGATCCTTTGCAGGAAATGATGAGGACAATTCTGATGTTGCAAGGTTATGTTGAGAGAATTGAGCAAGCTTCCCTTTTCCTTCATCCTCTAAGAAGTTTTCCGCAAACCTGGAAAATCCTTTTCCAAAATTACTTCCTCTTGTATATAGTTATAAGGTGTGTTCCTATCCTTATCATACTATGTAAGGAAGAGTTTCATTGATTTGATGTTTGAAGGACTTCAGAAGGAACCCAGGTGATTAGTTCTGAAATGGTTCCAAAAGAAGCGTCAGGTTGTAACTAACTCTATTATTTTGTTGATTAATAGAAGAGTATATTTTCCTAATTCCAATATTGTGTTGACTTGTTTCATTGCAATCTGATATGTTCATGTTTTTTCATATATGATTTGAAGCATACTTTTGATATATTCTACTAGGAGCTATAAAAACCTCATTGTATCACAATCTAAGTCTCTTATTGCAGGCTTGTACCGACAGAGACCATGAAAGTTTTGAGAAGCAGGAGCACATATCGACATCATACAAAGGGTTTAACGTACACACCTTATCTTCTCTCATTTCCTTGAATCTCTCTATGAAAAAGTAGTTATTATCGGTTTGCATGTTTGATTGTGAGGTTAGACTTAATCTTTGATATCCAGTCTCTCTTTGTCGTGACACAACCCAAGGTCACGAGGGAAATATCCTAGTAACAAAATTGGAGACTCCATTGGGGACATGCTCCTAGTTTGGGTCATTTTCTAGGGTATCTTTCTTTTTTCCTCCTAGTATTTTTTATGTTTTTTCTTGAGTTATTGTGTAAATTCTTAGCCTCTCAGGGATATTTCTTAGGTGTCTGGAAACCCCTCTTTCTGGTGTGGTCTTCTATTTTTCCAAAATTACAGATCTATCCATGTTTTCCCCTTCTACATCTCATGTACATCTGCAAGTTGCAGGATTACAACCTATGGATATTTGTGAGTTTCCGTACACAAAGTCATGGACCTATGTGAAAGTAGAGTTTTTCAAAAATATTTTGCTGGAATCTAGAAGTGGTGGTTGTTTCTTTCAATTTTCTAGGGTATATTGAGTGTTTTTCTGTATTTTTAATTTCTTGAATATCAAACTTTACACAAAAAAAAAGAAAAAGATCTTTATTTAGTTGTTTTGTATAAGGTTTGTTAGGTTGATTGGGAGATGAACCTTGTTTTTTTGGTTGAACATCCAGTCTCACTGAGTTTTCAGTGGTTTCTTAGTTGAATGCTTTATGTCTCTATACTTGTGTTTCTTTGTTTCTAAAAGAAAAAGAAAAATTGCAATCCTTTGATTTTTGTTTCTTTTGACAATGAAAAAGAAAACAATTATGCTTTCTTTCTTGTTACCCATTTCTAGAACCCTTTCCTATGATCATTGAAAGAAAATATTTAGTTAACTAGAATTCAAGTTTCTTTACATTTTACTTTGGTAGTGGTAGTCTTTTTCAAAGAAAAGAACCCTTGTGTGAAAATTTTTGCATTTTTGTGTTGCATTAGCTCTTTAAAAAGAGATTCTAGTTTGCATTGTGAAGTGACTAAAATCTTGCATTCAAAAAATATTTTGTTTTCATCATTGAAAAAATAAATATTTTCATTTAAGCATTATTGCACACCATTTTCATTTGAAGAAACTACATAGCACATTTTTTTCTTAAGTGATTTACTTTTGGAGTCTGTCATTAACACCATTCAAGTTTCATTTGTGCCTTTGTTGTGTAACAATATCCCTTAAAATGAACGATTAACTAAAACTTTATAAGACATCTTCACTTTTATAGGGTAGATGAACAAGTTTATGATAGGACCTTGGTTTAGGGTGGAGAGTAAATTTATCCAAGGTCACAAGATAAACGTAGGAGTCTGAGCTAGGCAGTGCCTAAACCCAACTATTGTATAAGTATAGTTGGGAAACTCCTCTAACACATTAGATAAACATGAGGTCATGTGAAGGAGAGCCAAGGAGAGACCCCTCCAGAATTTAACTGAACATATCATAAAGATTGTATACAAATGATTTTGTTAGTACCTATAACTTCGTGAGCGGCAGTGATTTCAAGGATTCAGACTTAGTTTCCCTACCAATATGTTTCATCCCGACTATCAATTGTACCTGCAGACGTTGACTGTGAGTTGGTGACCTTAGTGGCCATTCCTATGGATATCAAAAGGTGACTACCGGGATTTGGCGTGGTAACTGGGGATGATTTTGCATCACACTTCTTAGTAATGATGGAGGGTTCCCCAAGAAACATGGGTACTTGCACCAGATAAGGATGGTTAGTTGAGCTCAAGATAACGGCTTCTCACTCCTTCATTCGTTGGTCCATGGGACTTAATCAACTTGTTCCTCCATATGGAATGCCCTTGACCTTTCCTTGTGACTATTGCGGCCTCAAGACCTAATCCACCTAAGTTGGAGTATTAAAGAGGCTTGTTTGTGTCTGATATTTCCATATAGGAATTTTTGTAGTAGTGTGCTAAAAAAAAGTAGACTTGCTTAGGTTTGCGTGTATCATGTTACCATAGAGAGTTGACAGTGCAAAGTGGTTGACCAATCTCCCTGTAGATAGAGGAGAATTCAAGGCCTTCCCCCTGAAGAATAAATTAGGAATAATTCTTCTATGCCTCCATTAAGGCATCGACTTGATTCGTCTGGACTATTTTTTCTGACTCACCAGGCCGATGTCATAGTTATATAACCTCTATAAGTTAATTCTTCAAAACCAGAGGAAGTAGTAGTTGAAGATATAGGCACCGAAGAATTCTCTCCACATCTCAATCCTTCATTCCCTAGGGATTATCTATTTCCTTTGGTACAAGTCCCACCTCCCAGATCATATCTTGTTGATAGTGTCCTTCTCCACTAGGCTGCGATGGACGAGACTACACTAGTTTATCCATATGGAGTCCCTATAACTCCCACCATGGAGATCATCACTGGAGGGATCCTTCCTTCTAGTGTTTCTAATAAAACGATTGTTTTCATTCAGTCAAGTGTCATTGTTCTGACCAACAACATTCCTTCATTGGTCATTGGTCCCACTCAAGCTCTGAGTGCAGCTACATCTCTATCGTAAAAAAAAATGATTTTTTGTATGGTATGTCGTCGATGGATGTGATAAATGCATTGGATGCTTCTCATTCAACATCCCATGCATCATGTGTTGATCAAGGGAGAACTTTGGCTCCTTACCAAGAATTTCCTTGGGGAGGAGATCATATTCCTTCATCATCCCCATTCATTAGGATCATAGCTTTCTTGTCTTCGATCCCTAACCCTGACTAGGGCTGGGGTGCTTCTACGAGTAGTGGATCTCAGCCCACCAGTATGTCATCCACTTCGACCCTGTTAAAATTGTATGGTGGGTTTAAGAGTAACCCGTTCACCTCATCTATAGTTTTAGCACGGGGAATCCCCTTCCAAGTTCAATTTGTTCCCATGCAAGGGAATTTCTCCTTACAAGGGATGTCGTTGTCGAGTAACCCTCTCCAAAACCAGTGTAATCCCACACAAGGGATGTTGCAAGGGGGAAACCCCTTTCCTGGTAATTTTAACCCCATTCCTAGAGTTTTTCATGCATAAGGGGGGTCTAGTGGGGGGAACCCCAGTTTTCCTTTTGGAAACCATATGGGTGGAGGTTTTCCTCAGTTAAACCAAGGTCAACAAGGTTTTATCCCAAGCCCTAGTCATTCCGTGAAATATTTTTGGCAACCTGGTTCCATTTACAATCTAGGGTCCTCTTTTTAGGTTGTCAATTACTCAATTGTGTTGCATAGGCTACCATTTCTAGAAACATTGTATTTTCTAGACCTATCCAAGTTGATGAATGACCCTATTTTTCATCGTCATGACTTTCTTGCAGTCCCAACCAACTTACATTTCGACATACCCAAATTCGAAGGGAAAATTTGTGAATATGCACAAGACCACATGACGACATTACATTTGTCTTGTTTGTCTAATTCATTGAATGACGACTCAATTTGGTTTCATCGTTTCCAACGCACTTTCACTAGATTCATTTCCAAGTGGTACATGGAACTAGAAAGGTAGAAATACATTACATTTGGTGACTTAGCCATGGTTTTCCTTAACATCTTCCATGTCCTTGTTCGGTATGATGTTGGTACAAATATTCTAGCCAACTTTGAACAAGACAAGTCTATGCACATTTCCGATCACATTCGGTAATGGAGGAGGTGGAAGAGATTTATAAAAGAAATAGTTACACCGGAATTTCTCATTAAGTGGTTCTTGAAATACTTATCCCATACATTTCAAAGGACGCTGCAAATTTGGGAGTATTTTCGGAAGAGAAAGCAATTTTTAGGGCATAAAAAATAGATCTTATTTACTCTCAATCTGGCATGCTCTATGAGATTATGCCAGATGTGTTGAGGTATACTCTTGACTTGGAAAATCCAAAGTCTACTCCACATGTCGATGGAATTTTGCGTTTCACACAAATTAAGGTCACAGATTTGGTTACAAACCAGATGTAGAACTTGCCTATCCAACAACATGTGGTTGGTCTTTACCTTGGCTTGACCACCCCTACCACCCAATCTTTATATGTACATTATGTGAAAATGAAGAGTCAAAAAGATCCTCAGTAACCCAGTGACAAAAAAGTAAATGGTAAAAAAGGTGGTGGGGACAATAATAAAAAATATGATAAGAATGTTGAGAGGGAAAAAAGATGAAAAAAGGAAGGTGAAGTTCCCTTATAAACTTTGTGGAGATGATTATCTCAAATATCAATGCTCACAAATGGAATAAGACTAGCACCTTATGAAGTTGAAACAACAACAAAAACAGTCTGTTTTGTTGAAAAATCTTTTCCCACGGGGGAAGAACTTGCAAGGTGGTTCTTCCAACTCCAACCAGCAATGATGCACTTCAAATGCACCCCAGATGGACGGATACGATGGAGTCATGAGAATTATTAGTCATACAAACCAACTTAATATCAACTTGTTGAATAGGAATCGTGATTATAGTAACCCAAAGTCGACAGACAATCGGAAAAAGGCTTCATAGGATCATGCACCTCTACAAATAGAGAAGCCTGAAAAAGAGAAAGTGGCGTACATACCTAAGGGTGTGTACAAATGGATAATGCACAACCCTAATGCAATAGCTGCCCCAAACTATTATATCATCAATCAATTGGCTCAAACCCCGTCTGCACTATCTACTTTAGAAGTACTCCAAAGTTTCCCTGCAAAGCACGCTGCGTTGTTGTCTTCCAAAGGAGCCATTGATTATGCTAGTCAGCTCATATTGAAGTTAATTTCCAATGATGGCAAGCCTCATATTACCTATCATGTGGCCTTCCATATCAATGTTGTCTCTAATAATCAACTAATCCAATAGATTGTCATTGATGAAGGATCTTCGACATGCGTAATGTATTTATATTGATGGAAAGCTCTTGGTTCTCCACAGCTTACCCCTTTCCTAACTCTCTTAATGGATTTCAATGTACGATCATTCCGACTAGGGATGATTTTAAGGATGGAAATTTATTTTAAATTGTAGAAACCTTGACGAATCTTACTAATTCTTCATATGCCAACTATAAATGTTTGGCAATATTTTTGTAAAAATATTCAAATTTCTAAGGATTTTATATAGTTTTTATAAACTTTTGGCAATTTTTAAGGTAAAATAATTTTATCCTATAGAATATGGGCAAATCATTTTTAAAATAGCGAATCTCCTTTTTGGAAAAACCATGGAAAATTAGCCCATGAGTGAAATTTAGCCACTAAAATCATCCATGATTCCGACCCGATGGTGTTATTTCTTCTTGTCCAATCAAGTTAAGAGGAAAATCCATTTGTGAAGAGGTTGAAGTAGTCCATGCGTCTCTCGACTATAACTTGTTACTTGGGAGGAGTTGGTCTTATGCCATGATAGTTTCCATCTCGTTGGTTTTTCTCATCATATGCTTTCCCCGTGAGGAAATAATTGTAACCATCGAGCAGGTGGCTTCCAACCTTTCCAAGTGCACAACTAACACAGGATCCACAATTTCGTGGATCAAAAACTCTCATCCAAAACCTAAGAGTATCATTTGTGCAATTTATCGTTCTCTCATGGGATATTTTCATCTTTCTGCACCAATTTCATACCTTCGTTCTACCTCTATCGGCTATCAAAATTCGATTCCACAAAACTTCTCTTTGAGAGTCACTTCATTTACAACATCATATCTACATGATCTGTGGATTATACCCTTATCATGTGATGTGGTTCAACACTGCGATAATTCCAGGATGGTTGTACCTTTGTCTGCAACTGAGGTCACTTACCAAGCTATTTAGTAGGCCATTGCCGACCCTGATCAAAATCCTTCATTGACAGAGGAGGAGGATATTTTTTCGAAACCTATACCGACTCAAAATTATTCAAATTCCCAATATTGTCTTGACACTGTCTTTCCCTCAGAAAAATATATCATTGAGGAAATTACTGGAGATGAAAGGCGTTGGAAGGATATGCATCACAAATAGTAATTTCTCCCTAAGATCAGTTGAATGGAAAAGGGAGAATTTAATTCAGCTATGAGTAGGAATGTCAATCGGAAGTTCAACCCCTTATCTAGACATGGTTTCTACACCGAGGGGAACATGGAAAATATCTCATAAACCATCCTAATTAACATTTTGAAGAACCTTGACATCATTGAAATGTATTAATTGGAGTGGAGTGCTCTCAAGATGAGATTTTTCAATATACAATTCTTTTTAAATAGTTTCGTGATGTATTTTCTTGGTCATGCGAGGATATGAATGGAATAGATCCTCGAAAAGTTCAACACAAGATTCAAACCTATGACAATGTCAAACCGGTTCGACAAAAGTTGCAACCAGTAAATCCTAGGAAGGTAGCAGCAATCAAATACAAGGTAGAGAAGTTTCTCAAAGTATGCTTCATCTATCCAGTTCCTTTGATGGAATGGGTTTCTAACCCTATTTTGGTTGATAAATACAAGGCATGGTTCGTGTATGTATGGATTTTTGGGACTTAAATAAAGCTTATCGCAAAGATAATTTTTTGATGCCATTTATCGGTTAGATTCTAGATGATTATGTGGGAAGAGAAATATTTTTCATTCATGGATGGTTTTTTGGGGTATAATCAGATTGAAATCTGACCGGAAGACCAACACAAGAAATCTTTTATCTATCCATGGGGAACGTTTTCTTATAAGAAGATGCATTTTTGCCTTAAAAACATTGACGTCATGTTTCAGCAAGCCATGTTGTTTTCCTTCCATGATTCGAATCACATAGTGGATTCCTATTTGGATGATCTTACGGTGCATTTATGAAAAAGATTTAAACATCTATTACACCTCTATCTTGTTTTTGAATGGTGTCATTACTACCAAATCCGATTGAATCCGCATAAGTGCATTTTTTGCATGACTTATGGATGTCTTTTGGGATTCATTCTTTTTATGAAAGGGATCATGGTTTAACCCTTAAATATTGAGGCAATCACTCAGTTGCCTCCCCCACGTACAATCAGACAACTTCAAAGCCTACAAGGAAAGGAAAATTTCCTTCAACAGTTTGTACCGAACCATGCCAAAGTCATGAAACACTTCATGCACCTTTTGAAGAAGGGGTCCCATTTTGTTGGGATGATGTGGGACAAAATTATTTCAATGCATTAAATAAAGCCTTGGTTGTTGATTCCCCTTAATTATAATCAAGATTTTTTGTTATATTTGGAGGCAGATGAATCCCTGATTGGCATGGTTCTTGTCCAAGAAGATGGTGGGCTCCAAGAGAACATCATCTACTACTTGAGTCATGCTTTGTTAGGTCCAGATCTTAAGTAATCTCATGTGGAGAAACTAGCCTTGGCGACATTTCATGTTGTCCAACATATTCATCATTATATTTTTTTTCATAAGACAACCATGATCACCACCGTTAATCCATTTCAATATGTTTTGAATCAGTGAATTATCAGAGGGAAGTACAACAAATGGATTGTGGTGCTTCAAGAGTTTGACTTGGTGTTGTGGGGTATTCTACCCTACGGACTAATAAGCTAGGGCTCTAAACTTATACGCAGAAAATGACCCTTAAGATTTAACTTTTAACCTTCTACC
>SNQJ01S0039657.1:72728-93914 GCA_010110895.2 Picea sitchensis
CCCAGTGAGAAGTTAGGGCGCGGGTTGCTTGTTTTGAGTGGTTTTTTGAGGAATTACTCAGCATGGCTTTGGCTAGGAAGAGGCATGAGTTGGCCTGATGCCAGGTAAACCTGTATGGTGCATTTTAGGGTTATAACACTTGGATTTTGCTTCAACCAAATCCAAGAAAGATTTGGTATTTTTTGAATTAATGTCAGAGTTTACAATTGATAATGAGGAGGGTGAGGTTGTCAACTCGTTCCCTAATGAGAACATCCTCCTCATCTCTCCATGTAACCCTTGGTACAGAGATATCTTGATACATCTCTAGACATTGAAGTTTCCACCGCACTATTCATGATATGAGCAATGACAAATTCGTCATATGGATAAACAACATCTCATTCTCACCGACACATTGTATCGACGAGGGGTCGACTCAATACTCTGTCATTGTCTCATCCATGAATAGGCGGAAGTTTTACTAAATGAATTTCATGGTGGAGCGTGTGGTGGTCATCTATTAGGGTTGTTAACAACCAAGAAAATTTTACACATTGATTATTTCTAGCCCACAATCTTTAAGAATTGTATTGAGATGGTTAAGACATGCCATCCTTGTCAAGTTTTTACAAATAATATGTGTTCCCATCCTACTCCCATTTTTCCTATCATTATTGCCGACCCTTTCACCAAGTAGGGTGTAGATTTTATGACTTGCCACCTAGATTCGTCTAGGGGTAATCGTTACATCATAGTGGTCGTGGATTACTTTACTAAGTTGGATGAAGTTATGATAAAATTCACATATGATGGTGAAACCATGGTGGTTTTCATTTTTAATCAGGTAATTGGTAGGTTTACGGTTTCGAGAGAAATTGTCACTGATCATGGCAGTCACTTTCAAAACCGCATGATGTCGGAGCTAGCATCCAAACTAGGTTTTAGAGAGGAACACTCGTCTCCTTACTATCCTCAGGCTAATGGTTAGGTTGAAGCTGTCAAAAAATATTTAAAAATTATATTGATAAGAATGGTTAACTCAACCAGAACGAATTGGCACTTGATGTTATATATGGAATTATCGGCTTATCAAACCTTAGTTAAGACTGCAATAGGTTTCTTTCCTTTTCAACGCATCCATGGAGTTGAAAGAATCTTACCGGTTGAGTGTGAAATCCATTTACTTAAAATAATTTTTGATCTCCTCCTAGATATGACTCAACTTGAAGAATGGCTAGTTTACCTTGAGAAACTTGATGAGAAACATCAAGGTGCATCAATGGAAAATGAATCACATAAGAAATCTGTCAAGTCTTAGTATGGCAATTGTGTTCATCCTAGGGTGTTCTTCAAAGGATACCTTGTCTTAGTTTACGACCAGGATAAGGATTCCCCAGGGGCAGGAAAGTTCAACCCCATGTGGTGCTGTCCATATATCGTGCGATGGCCATTGGAGAAGGTATCTTATGAGCTAGTATATTTTGAAGGAAATGCATTGCTGAAGCCCAAAAATAGGCTCTACATTAAAAAATACTATGATTGAGCCTCAGATCTTGAGTATTGGTATTTTTGTAAATAGTGTTTAATTTTGTAAATAGATTTGCTTATCAGTTTTGTGTCTTTGTGCATTAGTTATTGTGTTCTTCTGTTGTGTCACAGATGTCGGAGGAATCGACAGTTTATGTTGGGTACATGAATGGTGATAATTTCCATTCTTGGAACTTGGCTTCCACTGCTTGGGTGATTTATTCATCTACTAACTAGCTGGTGACTATTGGAGGTGTGTGTCTCGGAGAAACTACCAACAATTTTGCTAAATATAGTGTCCTTATCAAGCTTTTACGAGATGCATTGTCACATGATATCTATTTTACTATGTTTTCATTGATGTCAAAGGATTGATGTCAAAGGGTTGATGTCAAGTATTTTCATAGTGATTTGCTTGTATCATTATGTTGGACAACTAAGAGGGTGGGTGAATTAGTTGTTACTGTTCTTAAACAATTATGCCCATTTTAAACTCTTTACACAACACTTAATGATGATCACAATGATGCAGGGAAGTAAGAAATAGAATATTAAACATCAATCACACACATGAAATATACATAGACAGATATTTCCTAAGGAAACCCATAAAGGGAAAAACCTCTTCTTGTTGATATGATAAGTAATCTTTATTTTCTTTACATTATCATTCTTATGAGCTCCAACTCCTCTTGAGGCTACAATATCTATTTTACAAGTAGCAACTTGATGAGAGCACCAACTCTCTGGTTTCTCTAGCCCCTGCTAGAATGAATCACCAAATCCTTGAGTGTTCCAGCACCAACTAGATGGAAGAACCAACTTCCAGTCACACAGGCACCAATATGTATAACAGAGAACAATAGTTCTCCCTTGCACCACCCTGCCACCCTGGTTTTTCTGGCTGCAACCAGATGGAAGCTACAACTCCTTATGTTCAAGCACCCACTTGAAAATCGGAGGACACCAATCCTCCCAAGAACCTCCCTACCACCCTAAAATCTAAATATTTTCTTTATACAACTTTATCACAATGATACAACATTTATCTATGGCCAGGGATGATTTTAAGGATGGAAATTTATTTTAAAATGTAGAAACCTTGGCGAATATTACTAATCCTTAATATGTCAACTATAAATGTTTGGCGATATTTTTTTAAATATTTAAATTTCTAAGTATTTTATATACCTTTTATATAATTTTGGGGATTTCTAAGGTAAAATAATTTTATCCTATAGAATTTGGGAAAATCATTTTTAAAATAGAGAATCTCATTTTTGGAAAAAGCATGGAAAATTAGCCCATGAGAGAAACTTAGCCCCTAAAATCATCCTTATAGACTATGGCTTACCAGTCTCATCACTGTTCTGCTACACTTCTCTACTTTGCCTGCATCAATCTCTCTCTTGTCACATCTGTTGTGATTTTCTGTTCTTCTCTCAGATATGCATTTTTGTTCCTTGCTTCCTCTATGCTTCCTCTCCTGCACACTGCATCCTTCTACCCGCATGAATCACACTCGACAGTTTCCCCCATATCTTATTTTTTCTACGTCTTTATACTCTATGTGCACCTTCTACATACTTCATGCTGCAATGCCTCTACATGCTCTTCACTACGTCACTATTCTTCCCTACAGGTTGTTCACAGTAGCTCTTCCTCAATCCTGCATAGCTCGATAGAAGAATCATTTCACTTCTCAGTTTCACATACTTTTCTCACACCGAGTCATCTCTTGATCATCATGGAAACTCTTCATCTTCTCTGGAGGTTATGTTCCATGTGTTCATCAATAGTGGGCATTATGTTGAGATTAATTAGCTTCTCTGGCACTCGAGACTCTTCGTCTTCTCTGTCAGTTACAACCAGTCAACTATGGCTTCTTTGGCTTCGAAGCCCCTTCCTTCGCATGACCACTGGCGGTGAGCAAGTGCTTATTCAAAAGGCGCTTCCCGATCTCCATTTAGTGAGTGATAGATTCTTCTCAAGATATTTCCTTGGGCTATGAGCTTCATGTGAACACGCAATTGCATGTGCATCCAAAGGTGGTTTAGACCAAACTGCTTTTCACCCCACAATTTACCACGATCCTCCATGCGTCTTTTCGCCAAAACCATGGTTTCAATTGTGGCCCGCTCATGAACAATTTAGGCCTAAGCATGTTCTGGCCCCACAATGGAGCATGACCGTCGATCTCACGATATTGACGATGGTCTTGAACAGATGGTTCAGATCTGTCCTCTCAAGTATGTGGCTCTTCCTTCTTTCCTTTTTCCATGTGCAATCCTTGGTTTCAGTGATCATATGGCATATGTACCTCCAAACCAACAGACAAGATCGATTTTTCCATACGAGCTCCGAGAGTTTCAAAACTCAAATTCTCATTTTCTCCTGGAGCATTTCACCTAGAGTCCATGATCCAACAACACATGTCCCTCTCGGATCAACGATTGAGATCTCCTTCATGTCTCTGGAATTTGGAGATTTCAATTCTCAAACTCCCGTTCATCCTTCCTTTGCGTTTTCTGAGAGTTGATAATCAACTCATGCATGTCCTCTTAAATCCAACGGCTATTGTCTTATTTGGAACTTTGGCCTTCGGGACTTTGGGTATTTGGGCCAGTACTGGTGGTAAAACTCCCAAAGAAAAAACTCTCGAAGTGACGTAACTCTTGCATCACTCGATGTCGTCTCATGAGTAGGGAAGCTGCCACGTGTCACTCAGATTTGTGATTTCCACTACCTGAAATTTCAAATCAACTTGACACTTGTCATTGTCTAATTATTCCACATGTCCTTGCTGGCATAGTCTGCCACATGTCCTTCTAGAATAAATGGTCCTCGTTCTCCCTTTGATCGACGGTTGTGATCAAATCATGACTTCGCGTGTCGGGTGTTTGAACATGAGCCAACCCTAACTCTTCCAACTCCCGATATCCGAAATACTATAGATAAATGGCCCACAGCCCTTTGTGATCCAATGGTCCAGATATTATCGAGACTTCATGTTTCGTGAAGTTGGAGGACTACTCACCTCCTTTCTCTAGTTTGCGAGTCAGCGAAATGTTGATGTCTCGCCATGTGTCCTATGTATCCAACAGTTCATATCTCATCACGATTTCACATTTCACAGAGTTGAAGGATGGATCTCAACCATTATCATCTTCGTATTTATACTGGATCTGACGGTTGTTGGTCCTCGACGCTCAGATCTAGCAAATCATATATGTACTTCTCCTCTATGTTTCCTCTGGTCAATGGACTCTTATCTAGCAGACATAGGTTATTCGGGATTGGTCATCCAATGACCACTTTCGATCCTCCTCCTGAGCTTTGGCTTTCTCAAATCTCTCAGTGTCAAAGGCCATGGCCTCTGATCCTTCTACAAGCCTTGATGTATGGGATATTGTCTGTGCATATCAGAATGCTATCTCTCCTGAGATTTGATCTTTTCATAATGTTTGCTTCTTCACTGAGCTTTGATATCTGTTCTTGTTTTTCCATCAATGCACATTATGATATTGCCATCAATGACAAGCATACTCTGCCTGTAAACATGCCAAAAATCCCCCCATTTGGCATTGATGGAAACCCTAAAAGGTTGTGTTATTCTCCAACTATAGCATCCACACCACACCTTTTCTCCCCCTTTAACATCAATGTCGAATAAAACATGCTCCCCCTGAGTTTTTTCAGTACTTGTCGGAGGTATTAGATATTCAACCAATACATACTCTCCCTAACAGGATGGACCCTCTTAGGTTGATAATGGGGTCACGCCCAACTTCTGGCATAGATACTCAAACTGAGCTTTTGCAAGTGGTTTAGTGAAAATATCAACAATCTGATCTTTGGATGGAATATAATGCAAAGAAACATTAGTGTTGGTCACCTATTCCCTCAAGAAGTGATACTTGATGGGTATATGCTTGGTATTGGAGTGAAATATAGGGTTCTTTGACAAACTGCATTCACTGGTATTATCACAATGAATTGGGATCGGTGCAACATATTTTACCTCCAAGTCTGCAAGTGTCTAAATCATCCACAATACTTGGGTACAACATGTGGCAGTTGCTATGCATTCATCTTATGTAGTTGATAAGGAAATGGAACCTTGCTTCTTGCTCAACCATGATATAACAGAATCTCCTAAAAATAATGCACCTCCACTCGTGCTTTTCCTTTCATGCACGCAGTTATCCCAATCAACATCTAAATAGACTGATAGTTGAAAATTCTGATTTCTAGGATACCATAGGCCATAGTTTATTTTTCCTTTCAAGTATCTAAATATTATTTTGACAACTAATAAATGACTATGTTTAGGTTCATCCAGATACCTTCCTACCATTCCAACAATATGCATTATGAACTCTAATGTAAAATAGGTTGCCTACCATAGACCTATATGAACTCTGATCAACATCAGGTGAATCATCATCCTTTATTAACTTACATCCAGTGACCATAATGTGCTCATAAGTTTAGAATCTTCCATTTCAAACCTTTTGAACATTTCTCTTAGATATTTTTCTTGAGAAAGAAATATTCCTTCAGACCTCTGAGTAATTTGTAGGCCAAGAAAAAATGACAGTTCCCCTATCATAGGAATTTCAAATTTAGACTGCATGGCAGAAGAAAACCATTTTACCAATGAATCACTATTACTACCGAAGATGATGTCATATACATAGATCAACATAATGATCAAATCATTACCCTCTGTTTTGATACATATATTGTTGTCAATTGTTCCTCTCTTGAACACTTTGTCTTGTAGATATGTATACAGTATGTGATACCAGGCATGAGGAGCTTATTTCAACCCATATAAGGATTTCTTCATCTTGCAGACAAAGTCAGGGTTATCTAACAGTTGGAAACCCACTATTTTTTCCATATAGACTTCTTATTTTATATCTCCATTTAGAAAATCTGACTTGACATCCATTTGGTAGACTTTAAATTGTTTATGAGAAACATAGGCAAGAAACATTCTAATAGCTTCTAATCTTGCTACATGCGCAAATGTTTCATCAAAGTCCGGTCCTTCTATTTGAGCATATCCTTTGCAGACCAATCTAGCCTTATTTATTACAATATTTCCTTTCTCATTCATCTTATTTTTGTAGACCCATTTGGATCCTATTACATTTTTATTTACTGGCCTAGGAACGAGTTCCCAAGTCTCATTATTTTCAATCTAGTCTAGTTCCTCATTCATTGGTTTTAACCAATTTACATCTTCACTGGCTTCATCGAATTTCTTGGGTTCCACCATGGATATGAATGCCATATGTGATTTCTTAGTGTCTTTGATTATCCTTCTCCTGGTTTGTACACCTTTGTCTTTCTCACCAATTATCTAACTTTCAGGATGATTCTTTTGAGTAATTCTGGAGGAAGGATTTGATGTTGATTGTTGTCCTGACTCTTCTTGTCTGGATGTCTCTTCTCCATCTGATTCTTGGACTTATTCATCTTTCATTTTAGCTATGTCCTTAGTAGTAGGCTCAATATTGCTCACCTATCTTTCTGGGACTTCTTCATCAACATTTAAATCAATGCAATCAACTAATTTATGCAATCTTTTATTAAAGCATATATATCATTTACTATTGGTAACATATCCTAATAAGATGCCTTAATCATCCCTATCATCATACTTGCCAAGGTTTTCATTATTATTCTTTATGCATCACTTACTCCCAAAGACTTTGAAGTGTTTGATTGAAGCAGGTCTTCCATACCATAGTTCATAAGGTGTCTTGTCACTGTGTGGTTTGAGGTGGGACTTGTTAAGAATATGGACTGATGTGTGTATTTCTTCTACCTAGCAAGTTTGACCCATGTTCTTATCATTCATCATTGACCTAGACATTTGCTGAATTGTTTTGTTTTGCCTCTTAACTACTACATTTTATTGTGGAGTTCCTGGGATTGTGTATTCTCTCTTGATCCCATGTTTATCAGAGAATTCTTTGAACTCACTTGACATAAATTATCCTCCTCTGCCTGATCTTACTTCCTTTAACCACTTGCCTATTTGATTCTCAGTTAAAGCCTTAAATATTTTAAATTTCTCAAATTCTTCATCTTTTTCTTTGAGAAAAGAAACCCAAGTAAGTCTAGATTAATCATCAATGATCAGCATAAAGTAGTTTTCCTTCCCCGTGCCTTCCTGTCTTGATGGTCCACATAAATCCATATGAACTAATTGGAGTGGTTTCTATGTTGAGGTAGAGATGTTGGATTTAAACTGTGTCCTAGTTAGCTTTCCTACCTGGTAGGGTTTACACACAGAGTCTTTTGGCTTTGATATTCTTGGAAGATCTTTTATTGCCTCAAGATTTTTGAGCTTTATTAAGTGGTCAAAGTTTAGATGTCCAAGTATCCTATTCCATAACCATATTTCACTATCTTTTCTTAGATGACACTCTTCTTTATCTTCTTTCAACACATACACATTATTTTTTGTCCTTATGCCTTTATACACCACTTGTCCTGAGTTTACAGACTTTATCTTACAATCCTTGGAAGTGAACACCACTTCACATCCTTTGTCACACATTTGACTTACACTGAGAAAATTATGTTTCATCCCATCTACAAGAAGAACATCCTGGAATTTGCCTTTACCGTTACTCAAACTCACCATCCCTTTACCCTGGATTTTACCTGGTTCATCATTTCCAAAGGTTACATTTCTTGTTTCTCTTTTACTTATAGAAAAAAACTTATCCTTGTCTCCAGTCATGTGCTTGGAACATCCATTGTCTAGATACCAGGGGTCTTTTTATGTTTGAGCTGAAAGTACTAGACCACATTTTTCACTGTCTTTCTTTTTCCATGTGTTGCGATTTCTAGTTAAACGATGTATCCTCAGATCTACCTTGTACTTGTTCAAATGGATTTTTGCAGCTTTGTGGCCGAAGTTACGACAATTATAAAATTCAAGCTCATTGTTTAGTACGTCAAAGTGATTGGTGCTACGTTGTCTATTCATTGGTTGCTTAGTTCTATGTTGTAAAGATTGTCTATTTCTTGACCTCCTCAGTTTCATGTCTCTAATCTTAATTTGACAATTTACAATCTTATGACCAAAATTAGAAGAGTAAAAACAGTAGCCACAAAAGAAATTTTGGTCCCTGAAGGATTTCCTTCTTCTTGGCATTTTTTACTGCATCTTCTGATCTATTTTTTTTTTATTAGGGATCATATTGTCTTTATTAGCTTTAGGTGACAGAGTACTCTCATGGTCTAATTGTCTGTTGACTTGGAACTTGATCACCTTTAGCGGCGCTTTGTTTTCTGGCTCTTTGCTACTTGAACCATTTACATAACCTAACCCAATCTTCAACAATGGATATCTTTATTTATTTAGAATGTCGTTTAGTTCTATTGTGGCTTTATTTCTTTGAAGGTTTTGAAGATACAATGATTTAAACCTCTCCATTTCTTTTCTGGTTTTTACTACCTCTTCTTCCAAGGCTTCACATCTTACCTTCTTTTCTGATAGTTGTTGTTTCATAATGTCCTCTATTTTCTTTGCCTCCTCTAATTACACTTTTAGCAGGGAAAATTATTCATTAGGTTCTTTATTGTCTTTCTCAAACTGTATCAACAATTGTTTTTTCTTTTTATTCTTAGATCTAAGTCTAGCAATTTCTTCTAGAGAACTGATCAGTTCTCCTTCCAAGTCAACCATAATTTCTTCATCCTCAATATTACTTTTTGTGCTTTTATTATCATAATCCTCTTGAACCATAAGCATAAAGTCATTAACCTTATCTTCACACGAGGAGTCACTATATGTGTCTTCTGAAGAGTCATCATTGTTTACACAAACTTTTATTTTTACCAAATCTCTTGGGTTTGAACTTCTTTTCTCCTTCAGAATTTTGATCCTACTTCTTGTATGGACACTTAGATGCAAAGTGACCTATCATTCCACAGTTAAAAAATTTGAAGGGAAATTTTACTTGGTACTTGCCTAATCTTTTCTTTAGTCTTCTCACAAATTTTTCTTCAATTTTATCAGGCTCAAAATCGTCATTCTTATCATCTTTAAATGATGCTTCTATAGAAATGGATGTATCTTTACCTATCCTCATTTCATATGTAGTCAACGTTGCTAGAAGTTGATCAAAAGGAAGACTTTTTAGATCATTAAGTTCTTCTATAGAAGAGACATTTGGGTTGAACCTATCTAGAAAAGATCTTAAAATCTTCTGGACTAAAACTACGTCCTCAAATTTCTCACCAAGACTCTTCATGGAATTCACTATTTCTTCAACTCTCAGAAAGTACTTCCCAACAATTTCATCCTCTTTCATCTTTAGCTATTCAAACTGTAATTTGTAGGTTTGAATCTTGGCATCCTTTACCTTCTCATTACCTTCATAACTGCTAATGCATGTGTCCCACATTTCTTTGGCAGTTTCTAAGTGCATAACTTTTACAAATTTTTCTTCTCCCAGCCCACTCAAAATAACATTCATAGCCTTAGCGTTGAAGATGAATTTTATCTTTTCATCCTTATTATCTAGTACAACTGGCTTTACATAACCAGTCTCTACCACATCCCAGACATCTACACCTAAACCCATTATGTAGGTTCTCATCCTAACTTTTCAGAAGGAAAAGTTTGTTCCAATGAACAAAGGGTCCTTATTGGTTGAAGTTCCTTCATGGATTGACATGTTTAAGCTTACTAATCTACATTTAAATAAAAGGAACCAGATCTGATACCAATTGTTGGAAAACTGAGAAGGGGGTTGAATCAATTGTTACTGTGCTTAAACAATTATGCCCACTTTAAACTCTTTACAGAACACTTAATGATGATCACAATGATGCAGGGAAGTAACCAATAGAATATTAAACATCAATCACACACATGAAATATATAGAGACATATATTTGTTGAGGAATCCCATAAAGGGAAAAACCTCTTCTTCTTGATATGCTAAGTAATCTTTATTTGCTTTACATTATCATTCATATAATATCCAACTCCTCTTGAGGCTACAACCTCTATTTTACAAGAAGCAACTTGTTGAGATAACCAACTCTCTGGTTTCTCTAGCACCCACTCGAAGGAAGCACCAACTCCTTGATTGTTCTAGCACCAACTGGATGGAAGCACCACCTTCCAGTCCCATAGGCACCAACCTATATAATAGAGAACAATAGTTATTCCTTGCACCACCCTTCCACCCTGGTTTTTCTGGCTGCAACCAGATGGAAGCTACAAATCCCCATGTTCAAGCACCCACTTGAAACTCTAAGGAAAACAATCCTCCCAAGCACCTCCCTACCATCCTTAAATCTAAATCTTTGTTTTTGACAACTTTATCACAGTGATACAACATTTATATATGGCTTACCAGTCTCATCACTGTTCTGCTACACTGCTCTACTCTACCTGCATCAATCTCTCTCTTCTCGCGTCTATTGTGCTTTATATTCTTCTCTCATATATATGTTTGTATTCCTTGTTTCTTATGTGCTTCATCTCCTGCACATCACATGCTTCTACCCACATGAATCACACTCAACAGTCTCCCCCATCTCTTCTCTATTATACATCTTTATACTCTCTATGCACCTTTAGCATACTTCATGACGCAATGCCTCTACATGCTCTTCACTACCTCATTGTTCTTCGCTACAGGTTGTTCACTACAACTCTTCCAAACTCCTACATAGCTCGACAGAAAAATCATTTCACTTCTCAGTTCTGCACACTTTTTTCACATCAAGTCATCTCCTGGTCATCATGGAAACTCTTCATCTTCTCTGGTGGTTTTGTTCCATGTGTTCATCATCAGTGGGCGTTATGTTGAGATTCATTAGCTTATCTAGACATCGATACTCTTCATCTTCTCTGTCAGTTATATCCAGTCAACTATGGCTTCTTTGGCTTCTAATCCCCTTCCTTTGCGTGACCACTGACAGTGACCAAGAGATTATTCAAAAGGCGCTTCCCGATGTCCATTTAGTGAGTGCTAGCTTCTTCTCATGATATGACCTTGGGCTATAAAACTCATGTGACCATGTGATTACGTGCACGTCCAAAGGTGGTTTAGGAGAAACTACTTTTCACCCCACAATTTACCACGAGCCTCCACACATCCTTTCTCCAAAACCATGGTTTCAATTGCAACCCTCTCATGAAAAATTAAGACCCGACCATGTTCAGGCCTCGAAATGGAGCATGATCATCGATCTCACTATCTTGACGGTGCTCTTGAATGGTTGGTTCAGATCTATCCTCTTAAGTCTGTAGCTCTGCCTTCTTTCCTTTTTCCATGCGCAATCCTTGGTCTCGACGATTAGATGACACATGTCCCTCCAAACCAACGGACCAAATTGATTTCGCGATCTGGGCTCCGAGAGTTTCAAAACTCAAATTATCATTTTCTCCCAGAGCATTTCACCGGGAGTCCACGATCCAATGACACATTTACCTCTTGGATCAATGGTCGATATCTCCTTTGTGTCTCCGAACTTTAGAGATTTCAATTCTCAAACTCTCGTTCATCGTTCCTTTGATTTTTCCCGAAGTTGACAATCCATTGATGCATGTCCTCTTAAATCCAATGGCTATTGAACACTCTAATACTTTGTCCTTCCAGACTTCGTGTCTTTGGGCGAGTACTAGTGGTAAAAATCCCTAAGAAAAAACTCTCGAAGTGAAGTAACTCTTGCATCACTCGATGATGTGTCATGAGCCAAGCAGTTGCTACGTGTCACTCGGATTTGTGATTTCCATGTACCTGAAATGTCGAATCAACTTGACACTTGTCATTGTCTGATTATGCCATGTGTCCTTGTTGATGTAGTCTGCCACGTGTCCTTCTCAAATCAATGGTCCTCGTTCTCCCTTTGATCGATGGTTGTGATCAAATCGCAACTTCGCGTGTCGGGTGTTTGAACATGAGGCAACCCTAACTTTTCCAACTCCCGATATCGGAAATATTCTAGATCAACGGCCCACAACCCTATGTGATCCAACAGTCCAGATCTTATCAAGACTTCAAGTTTCATGAAGTTGGAGGACTACTCACCTCCCTTCTCCAGTTCACGAGTCAGAGAAATGATGATCTCTCGCCACATGTCCTCTGGATCCAACGGTTCAGATCTCATCACGATTTTGCATTTCACAGAGTTGGAGGATGGGTCTTATCCATTATCCTCGTCATAGTTATACTGGATCTGATGGTTGTTGGTCCTCAGCACTCAGATCCAACGGATCAAATCTGTACTTCTCCTCTGCACTTCCTCTAGTCACAGGAATTTGATCTAACAGACATTGGGTATTCGGGATTGGTGATCCAATGGCCACTGTCGCTCTTCCTCCTGATCTTTGGATTTCTTAAATCTCTAGGTGTCAAAGGCCATGATCTATGATCCTTCTCCAAGTCTTGATGTATGAGATCTCATCTGCGCATCTTAGAATGGTATCTCTCCTAAGCTTTGATCTCCACATATTGTTTTCTTCTTCACTGAGATTTGATCTATGTTCCTTTTCCATCAATGGACACTCTGATATTTCCATCAATGACAAGCACACTCTTCCTGTAAACATGCCAACACATTGATGTAATGGTGGTTGGATTATGTTTTCATTGATGTAATTGATGTCAAATGGTTGATTTCAAGTGATGTCATAATGATGTGTTGATATTAAAGGGAGTTGTATCATTGATTTCATGTCATGGTTGATAGGAAGAACCAAATGGATGAACTCCAAACCAGTCCCCTTATAGTGAAATCCCTCACGGGAATATGCTTTGCGAAGTCCAAATGGTTAAGTGATTAATTCATCCTAAATGTGTGGTTAAGGAACCCAAGTTTGGTTGAAGAATAATGTAATGAATAACAATGCAATTCAAGTGAGACTATCCTAGATGGATAGTGCTCGTCGTGTCATTTTCAGTGATATGTGGAATGTCAAATAACTCCTCCTAGTTAGATATTTATGGCCATATGAAGTTGGAGAAGCCTCATGAGTTATCTAGAATCCCCTAGAAGGTCAAAGAAATAAAATTATTCTAGAAGCTCCTAGAACAAGTTGACCAGTCAAATTGGTTATTAATGGATTAAGTGGTTGCAACAAGAAAACAATTAAAACTAAATTAGTTGCAACTAGAAGTGGAGAGTTTATTATTTGTTGATAAAGTGGTTGTAAGTGGAAAAAGTGGTTAGACATGGGCTATCCCTAAAATAAATAATTTGGGTAAAGTTGGTTAGAAGATAACCCCTAGAGGAAGCTACTTGGAGAGTATAAATAAGAGAGAAAGGGTCTCTTATGTGGATGAATATTTTGAGCATATTGAAGAACTATTTTAAGTGAAAGGTTGATTGGAGGTACTCATGGACGCATCAGAAGTTCCACAAGTCTTAGGTAGCAAGGAAGTTTGACGGCATAAGTTTCATAGGTTCAGAAAACCCTAGTTTTCTAAAGTTGTACAAGGGCCACAGTGGGTCGAGTCATGTACATACATAGGTTGTAGAAGGCTAGGTGGTGTACATATGCTTGTTGAATAAGCACAGGCCACATATATTTGAAAAGGCCAAGAAACTATTGAGTAGATGCTAGTGTTAGGTTCCTAAAGTCTGAAACAATTTCACAGGATATCATTCTAAAGTTTCAAATCTGCTACAGAAGTTCTGGTATGGTTATATGTTGTCTTGACGCTTAGATTTACTCATGGTATGGAGAATTATTGAATCATTATTTATATGGTTGTTATGATGTTTCAATATGGTAGATGTTGCCTGGTTGATTGAGTGGTTATGCTCTGACATGGTTGAGGGATATATATGATTTTCTGATGGTGTATGCATGAGGAACATGCATAGGTGTTTTGATGGTATAGGTTGGGTAGTAACAGGTCACAAGTGGATGTGACAGAGGTAGAAAGGGTTTGAAGGTCCAGAAGTGTGAAGTTTCAGAAACCCTAGTTTTATGAAAGTGTACGCAGCTTGACAGTGGAGGATGTCATGTACATATGTGTTCTACAATATAGATAGGTCGCATACATATGTGTGTTGCATTACAGACAGATCGTGTGCCGATTGACATATTATCTATGTCTACAATTTGGGTCTTGTACTTGAGGTTTGGATTCCTCACATCTCGGTTGGTGCTGAGATACACATGCTAGGTATTGCATTGAGAGTTGGTGCTCTCTTGGAGTTTGTGCTCATTTTCAGTCGATGATGATAAACCCCGGGGATTGAAATCTCTTGTAACACATAATACAAAATAAATTTACACATATATCTGGTGTCATTTGTGTTCATCATGGTGATGGTTTAATGCTCTCTATTATTCATGAATGTTGTTGATATGTGAAATTAATCAATTGTGAATAAATGATAACATTTGAAGGTGTTGCTAACTAACCTATTGAAAGAAGTGTGAAAATATCCTCACATTGATTCACCCCAACCTTCTCAATGTGGTCTGTGTGTCTAACAATTGGTATTAGAGCATGCCTTCACTATAAGCCTTACATATTGAAGGAGATCCATTGACACACAAGTAGAAAAATGTTGTGTAGAATCATATAACAGTTATCTTATAGCTGAAGAGGAAGATTTTTTGAAGATCAAAAATAAATTTTTAGATGTGTTAGAAGAAGAAGATGATCTATATAACTTTGATATTGATTTTGATGAAAAAATTAAGGAATCCCTAGAAAAGTACCAAAGGAGTACCATGGCAATAAGGAAAATACTCATGAAACAAGTAGAAGAGATCAAGAGACTAAATAATGATATAATTAGTCAAGTAGAAGAAAAGAAGAAGGTATATGATGAGCTTAGAAAAATCCTTGAAGTCAATGTCAATCTTAAGACCCTAATTGAAGAAGAAAAAAGGAGAGAGGAACTATTACAGACTCAAGTAAATGAAAAGGAATAATCATTCCATAAGATGGAAGGAAAAGTAGTTGATCTCAGAAGGAAAGCAAAGAAGTCAAAAAGGTTCATGAACAACTCAAAATATTGGATGAAATATTGAATTTTCAAAGATCACCTAATGATAAATACCATCTTGGATACAAAAGGGAAGCAACACACTTTGAAGCTAGCACTTCTAAGAATCCTGAGGTAATTCCTTCATTCTCAAAAGGTGGAAGAAAATATGCAAGACAAGAACCTACACAAAGCAAGGAAATCTTCAAAAGATCAGAGAAATGAAGACACTAAGAAGCCATATTTACACCTCAAAGCAAATTTAGAAGAGACACCTTCAAGGTTGATACAAAGGAACATGTATGAAAATGTTTTCAATGTTCATTGTTTCTCATGTAATGAATATGGTCACAAGGCTTTGGATTGCAAACATTATTCAATGAAAGATGTTGGAATATTCCATAACATTCTAAGATGTTGGAGATGTAATCAAGTGGAACACATTGCTACTCATTCTCACACCATGAGATGATACATTTGCAGTGGGTTTGACCAAAAAATCAACATTGTAGGAATTCAAGGAGACAAACAATGAAGAGTGATTCATATAATATGGAAATAAGAACACATAAATTATGGAAGAAAGAAAATTTTGAAAGGATGGAATCTCATAAAACCAGTGTTGAAGACACTTTCAGAAGTGGATGAAAAAAATTGAACAAGAAGACATGAATAAAGGCATACAGAATGAGGAAAGCCTTATATTTTCTAAGGAATATGGGGGCTCATGTGGGAATAGCCACATATATATCTGGTCTGTACGAGGAAACATCGCGTACATATGCGATCTGTCTTTGGTGAATTCACGTACATGTGGAAAAATCCTTAAAAAGAGGGGTGTATGGATGAGTTGCAGCATGGTTTGATGTTTATGTAGGGTCTGAGATGGTTTTTTCATGTTTCTATTGAATATAGGTTTTCTTGTATTTGTGGTTTATTAATGTATGATGATAATATATGGTTGACTCTTGAAGCATGTGCTTGAGGCCTACCTTGCATTCATGGTACAAACCTTAGTGTGTCGATTGATGCATTCCCGATAAGGTATATTGGTGGTTATGTTGAGTATTTTCTCAATGATGTCATGGCACTTTGTTTATGAGATATATCATAATGATATGATGCTATCTAGAGATACATCATTGATCTATTGAGGGACACTCCTTGTACATGTTTAGAGGCACTATTGGTTTTTTATTACTTACTGTACTAAATGGTTTTGACGCAGATTTGTTATAGAACCTAGCTGGTACATATGTGAGCTCCATTGACATATCTTGTGATGTGTTGTTAGAAGCGTATTTGTTGGATTTCTTGGTGTATGTATTTGGCATATGGTTGAGCTACATATTGGGTAATGTAGTTTATAAGTTGATGAGGTGGTTATGGTTTTTTGTCACTTCATGGTATGGGAATCTTGGATGTGTGTAGGAGAAGAGTCGTGAACATGCGGATTCACGAAGAAATCACAATCGTTGGTCATGCAGAGGACGTGTGGCAGCAGATTGGGAAATCTAGAAGTCGGGAGTTCAGAGAGTTCTATGCAAGGTGAATAGGAGTTTCACGAAGCCGTGAAACCCGAGATATCATTGGGCCATCATAATCAAAGGAGGCACGTGGCATGAGGACTAGAGTTTAGAGGACAACACTTCAGAAATTCTCCGAGAAAGAGGTCAAATTATCCTCAAAGCCCGAAGTTACGAAGGGATAGATCCATGATCATATCTCATGGTCACTTAGGAGAACAGGGGCCTATGTATAGCATTTTTTGGTTCCTGCAGGGACTGAAGGATCAATCTGACTTGGGAGTTTGAACATCCCATACCGGGAAGCGCGTAGTCCCAAGGAGAAGGGGGGGAATTATGCTAGGAGTGGTATCAAAGAAGATTCAGAATTGATTTATGTAGGAAGAGAAGTGGGTTGATATCCACGACAGGTATCAGATATATCAACACAATTCCACCTAGAAGATGTGATGCGCCACCTGTAGAAAATAGAGCTATGGAAAGGGAGATGAGAGAACTATGTGCAAGGCTAGATTACATAGAAACAACACAAAGGAGAGAACCTAATGTTGGAGACATCAGCGATGTGGAAAGTGAAGAAGTGGAAGTCAAAGAAGCTGTAGTAGAGGATGTTGTGGAAGAACGCTTGTTGAAATCATTTTTCAAGTTGGGAGCCAGAACGAAGATCGACATCCCAATGGATGAAGGAAATTTAGACATGGAAGAATTGCTTGATTGGATACGAGAAATGGACAAGTATTTCGACTATGAAGATGTTGAGGAGGAGAAAAAGGTGAGACATTCCATCACTAGGTTGAAAGGACATGAAACACTGCAGTGAGATGAACTGTATGCCGATAGGTGGAGAAAAGGAAAAAAAAATATTAAGAATTGGGATCGAATGGTAGCCAAGATAAAGGCGAAATTCATACCCAGGGATTACTAGATAAATCTGTTCAGGAGGATGCATAAACTGAGACATAAAGGGATGATTATGAAACAATACATAAAGGAGTTCTATAGATTGAACAGTAGGACTGGACAGAGAGAGAGATATGAAGAGAAAGTTTTCAGATACATTAACAGCCTAAGATATGAATCCAGAACGAAATGAGCATGTTGATAGTTAGAATGATAGAGAATGTGTATCAGATTGCGCTGAAATAAGAAGAAAAGTTGGCCAGGAAGTAGAGTCAACAAAACATAGGACAAAGCTTGAACAGAGGCAAAGGATTTTCCCCGGAAAAAGCACAGAAGCCCAAATATGAGGCGTAGAAACCACATAGTCACTTTGAGAAAGGAGGAAGCTCCCAAGGAAGGAAGAGTGGTGGAAGAAACTCTTTTCCCATAAGAAGAGGAAGAGGTAGAGGAGGAGAACTAAGATTTTATGTCTGTGGAAAAGAATGACACATGTCTTGGGATTGTCCTGAGAGAAAGAAAGAAGGAGGTGAAGCTAACATTTCAGAATCGTAGAAGTGAGATGTTGAGGAAGAAGGTGCAGAGGATGGGAAATATTTGATGATGAAGAAATTTCTCTTGAAGCCAGAGCCAGAAATTGGAAGGTCGGCGCTGAGGAATATTTTTTTCAGGACAGCCTTCAAAACGAAGGAAAAAGTTTGCAAGGTGATAATTGATAGTGGTAACACTGACAATTTAGTATCCACAGAGATGATGTTGAAGCTAGGGTTGGAGACGAATACACACTTGACACTGTATAAAGTCTCATGGTTGCAGAAAGGCCATCAGGTAACAATCATTAAACAATGCCTTGTTGAATTTAAGATAGGAGGATATAGGGGTGAAATTCTATGTGATGTGATTCCCATGGATGTATGTCATGTTTTGTTGGGAATACCATGGTAGTATGACAGGAATTTCATTCATGATGGGAGGATAAATACTTACACATTAGATAAGAATGGTAGGACACATATGTTACTTCCAATTGAAGATAATAAGGTGAAGGATGAAGCTAGCATGAGCATACTTCTCATGAGTGGGAAGGAACTCCTGAATGAAGTGAAGAAGGAGCAAGAGATGCAGTTTGTTGTCATAAGGAATCCAAGGGTTATCCTTACCAATACTTCGATGGAATATTTTCCTGAGGAAGTTTAAGAACTGTTAGAGAATTTTGCTGACATATTAGGGGATGAGTTTCCAAGCTCAATACCACCCATCACAAGTATCAACCATCACGTTGATTTGATACCAGGAGAAAACCTGTCAAACAAAGAATCATACAGGTTGACACCTCAAGAGAATGAGGAGGTTAAAAGACAGGTTCAGGATCTATTAGACAAAGGATTGGTTAGAGAAAGATTAAGTCTGTGTGTAGTACCAACTATATTAAGTTTGAAGAAGGATGGAGGATGGAGAATGTGTACAGACTCGAGAGCCATAAACAAGATCACCATCAGATACAGATTTCCATTGCCTATGATGGATGACTTGATGTATTGTTTGAGAGGAGTGAACTATTTTTCAAAGATAGATTTGAAAAGTGGATATCACCAGATAAGGATGAGAGAAGGTGATGAGTGGAAAACAACATTCAACACAAATGAGGGGTTGTATCAATGCCTTGTTACGCCATTTGGATTGATAAACACCCCGAGTAATTTTATGAGGCTAATGAATGAAGTGTTAAAATATTTCATTGGAAACTTTGTGATTGTATATTTGGATGATATACTGGTCTTTAGAAAGACTAAGGAGGAGCACTTGACACATTTGACAATGGTGATGAGGAGGTTGTAGCAAGAGAAGTTTTGATTAATCTGAAGAAGTCCTCTTTTATGTAGACAGAGCTCATATATTTGGGGTTTGTGATCTAATGCAGGAGCATCACTCCACCTGAGCACGCGACAGTCAATTAACTTGCATGGTGCGCATTCAATAAAGGGAGAGGTGTCTCCCTCTCATTTTGCCTTGAGAATCAAAAGTGTGATCTAGGCATTTATTGATGACAAGTTCGAAGAGCCAAGTTGTGCATTTTCACAAGCTAGAGATAAGGTAGCCATTAAGTGGTTGACAGTAGGAGGGATCTGCATCTGATTTGGATCAGATTTCCATCATTGTAATTTTCCCATTAGACAGGTGTTTTGAATGGTGATTTGACACCACTAGTTTAGCTTGCGAGGGAATCTCGTCGAGCCCCTCTTGTATAAATCTTTTTATTGTTGTCAAGTAGAGGTTGTTGTTGTTGGTTAGATAAGATATAGTTATCCAGGAGAAAAACAAAGAGCTGAGACTCAGTTGTAGCTCAGACTCCACTATTGTAATTTGACATTCCACCATTAATAGAAAATGACAGTTTTTCCTGATATCAATTTCTGTGTAATGGATGTTGTGTTATGAATGTCATTTACATGCATTTGAATTGTAGATGAATGTTAGAAGCCATATATAGGGATAGAGATACAGTTTTCTATATGTGAGTGTGTTGAATTAAGTCTGTTTCTCTAGGCTAAGTGCAAGGAGTGCGTGATAGAGAGAGGAAACTATGTGAGCCAACGCAAAGAGTGCATATTTGAACTCAGCAGATTCAAAAAAGAATTTTCTAGGAGGGCATACTAGGGTAGTTCATAGACTCGGGAGGAAATTTCAAGGTGGTTAAGTACCTTGGTGATCTGGATTATTTTTGGCACAAAATGAGAGGGGAGATATAATAAATAAATGCAAAGAGATATTGCAGATATTCAATAATATAACAGAAATGTATCAGAGATGCAACCATAAACACAGATATATAGTAATACATGATTTCTATTAATCAAAAAAATGTACAGAGATTGTAAAAATATAGGGTGAAAGACTCGCTAGAATGGTGGAAACTTATCTCTGAGAAGAGATGTGACAGCTACTCCCATTCGCAAGAAGATGATTACAATGAGGATATGAAGGCCTTTTTACAATAAATGGGAATTCCAAAAGTCTTAGACATCCAAAAACATAACCCTAGGAGATTAAGCGCCAAAAGTCATGTGGGCCCCGTTTGGGTAAGTTAGTACATCAACTTCCTGGGGTCGTAACTTTTGCATATGATCTTCGTTTTAGGTGTATGATAGCTCGTTGGAAAGGTATCAAAAAGGAGATAGATTTTGGGCAATCAATCATGCATTTGGCTATCATTGAGAACCTTGATCTTGAAAAACCTTCATTTAGGCCCTCAAAATGG
>SNQJ01S0039658.1:0-11214 GCA_010110895.2 Picea sitchensis
GCGCAACTACCTTTGAAACAAAAGACTTCCCTGGGTTGATAATTTATGTTTCACTTGGTTGTTTGAAATTAATTAAGCAATTATAGTGACCAACAATCATCATGACAGAGTAGTGCTTGGAATCCATTAAGCTCCAATCAAACCATAGGGGCCATTGCAAATATGACTGGACTGTAACAAGGGATGACTCGAAACATTTCTGGGTTTAGATTGTAGGAGTAAAATAAACCAATCCGAATGGATAAAATGGAAACAAACAAAACGAAGCCTTTGTGAAATCATAGTATGAAAATTGAGGGTTCGGTCTCGATGCTCAACCATAACTGGTAATGAAAACCTATCGTACAGAGAATGAAAACCTATAACCCGTAATTAAAAGAATTATTAGTTATATGTGCCAGCAAGAAGGATTAAGTATAGGGTATGATATTTGCGCATTAATTCTAATGGCTAGAATGACCATAGTTTTTGCAGAGGGTTTAAATAAATTAACACAAAAATGTTCATAATTTAAATGCAAACCGACTATATATATAGAAATCAACTTAAAATTCAAAACATTCAAAAGGTAAGTCATTCAAGTGTTAGATATAGAATGGATATAAGCACAATGACCCTTTAAAAATAATTCTGTGTATAGAAAACATAATATGAAGCCAAGTTTTCATGTTTGATTCATGCTTTCAGTCATGAATCAAACATGAAAACAAAACGAAAACGAAAAATTTAAAGAATTAATGAACATCGAGTAATCTTCTCAAAACGACAATATTTACAAGATGAGGTGAAGGCAGCTACAGAAAGTGTCGTTTTTTGTTCAAATAACGAAATCGTGTAGGGTTGCCAACACTAACCTATCTGGACCAAGGACTCAAGATAAATCCGACTCGCTAAGGGCCAAAATAAGTGACAGGAAGACTACGCCTATGCCTCCAAGCAAAGGGTAGACAAGATGCATGAAGACATCGCTCAACAAATGGGCAATCCAATAAATGACTTGACGACATCCAAGAAGCCCTAAAATTAAGTAAAAGGTCTAGGCGTGAAGGGTAAACTATTGTAATGTTACTAAAGACATAAACGTTAGAAAGTGTGAACTAAAACATAACTCAACAAATCAACATGATTTCCTGCACAATACGTGTCTATTAAAGTAAGTGCACTACTCATCATTTAAAAGCGATCTTACGTGGACTCATTATCTAAATGACAATGTTGTCCTAAATGATAAGTCATGAATAATAAATAACACACTTATCATTTAACAATTTAACCATACCTAACAATATTAACTATATCAATTGTACATCGTTATTAATGTAACACTATTAATCAACCTCCTTATATCACAAGTTATATCACTAACAACAATATTACTTCCATCATGATGTCCATCATATATAAATCTGTTGGCGATTAATTTTCAATTGTTGTCTAATTTATATAAGTGGTTGTTGTCAATAAATGAGTTCCATTCAATGCACTTGTAATGCCATTTTAATGTTGTTATGCAGTTATAACTGAAATCCACTTCTACGCTTTTTCATGCAACTTTAATGTTATCTTACTGTTGTAACTAAATGTCATGTCAAGCTATTCAATGAAAATTGAGGTTATTTGTTGTTTATGATTAATCGCCACTTCGATGCTATTCAAAGAAATTAAAGATTTCTTGTTGTTCGTAAATAGTGTCCAGTCAAGTTATTCAATGCACAAATTGATGCTAAATGCAGTTATATAATAGAGTTGACTTCTTGCTGTCAGGAATTAATAGAAAAGTTGTTAACGAATGAAAATTATTATGTTGTTTCCTTTTAATAGAGTCTAAACCCTCGTTGTCATGATAGTAATTAAATTGCAAAAATCAAGTCAAAATCACAATACACAAACCAATAAATAAAATACTCAAATCACAATACTCCCAATCGCAATACTCGACCAGTAATTAAATACTCAAATCGCAATACTCAGTAATTAAAATAATCAAATCTCAACACTCAACCACATCCACCTAATTCACTGACAATAGTAATTAAATTCACAATAGTAATTAAAAGTAGCATTGTTACACCACAATCACCAATTTGCTGCCATAGATACCACCATTAAAAAGGCAATACGAATTTACAGACACATAATTCGTTGCCAGAAAGAAAAATAAGGAGTTGTTGGCATTGGAGTTTCATCAACGAAAATGAAGGTAGCTCGTGAGGGAGTAAGTAAGACGCAGGGCATAACTTCTCCCTTAAATCCGACTGAAAGATGTTGGAAAAATGCATTCCAATAGTTGAAATCAAAACGCATTACTAAGGCTGAGAGGATAAAGAAAATGCAGTCCAAGCAAAGGGGAAATTCGCCAGGTAAACTGACAATGATTTCGGTCTAATAAAAATGGCAAAATCGCCAGAGAAAACTATCCAGCAATGCAGACGCTTTCAATACAAAAAACGCAAAGAAATATGTCTAGCGTTAAAAATGCATTCAATATGAAAACAAAATGCAGGGCAATAATTCGCCAATGATCACACCTTCAATATAAAAATCGCAAAGCACTATATCCATCAATCAAAAGAAATCTGATGCCATTCAAGCCTGAATTCATTTTCAAACAACACATGGACACCAACCTTCAATGAAGAAATCTGTTGCCATCCATGGCATGAATTTGCTGTAAAACGTAGTCGTAAGGATATATAAAAACACCTAGAGGAAGTGTGGTTGAAATAAAGGCAATGGCAGACCATAAAAAGGGTAATCAATGTGAAATGAAAACTGAAATTTTCATGCAGATCCACTGCCAATCCATCAAGAAACTACCAGAATTTTTTTGTTGTGTAACTAAAGAAACACATGCATTGTATAAAATTGCAAATATATCTAAAACTAGCAGACCTATCATAAGAAAGAGTGCAGACATATCAACAAATGTAGGCATATAAAAATTTTCTATCCATGATAAGGCAACCTTAAGAATACATTGTTGTCCACTGTAAACCACGTGGTTGTTCAATAAATCTATCAATCCACACGCAAACAATCCAAAACTCAGAGATTGGGCCTTCAACTCAGAGGTTATCAATCAAGGAAAAACAGTGATAATATTTCAATGAAACGCAAGGATTTCAGAGTTTAAGCAATTAGACGCAGAGGTACTCAATTGCTAGAATGTGCAATGACCATCAATCAACCAAGGAAAATCAACAGGGGTAGACGACTCGACAAACACATCCTTCGCTCATCGTCCACGCACAGAAAAGAAGGGCATTAGGATCTATAGGTCTATTAACACTGAAGTGACAACCTTCGATTTGGCTCCTGGCCGACTGCTCAGGCGTGGAATGATGATCTAGGGATGAGGGAGAAGTAAAAAAAAAGTGAAAACTCAACACAAATCAATAAAACCATGGGACGATCACTACATTCAGGGATATATTGCCAAGGGATTCAAGTCAACATCGAGCTTAAGGCTATGGGGAAATTAAGTTATCAATTAAAATTCTAAGTCAAACATTTTCCTTACCCAATCAAAAATACAGAATTGAAAGTGTGAGGTATAATAAGAATCTACCATGCAGAATCAAAGTAAGCGTATCGTAGCCCAAGTTGTTTGGTCTGAGTCATTGTCTTGTGTGCTCCATGCAGCTCCTACTTACTGACCGATGAGACTTCACTGGTACCTCCCATCCAACGCTAGGGGTACTCTTCTTCCCAATTAGCTCCCCGAGCCACAAAGGGGCCACACACACTAAAATAGAGAGCAGCTAGCTCCCGATTGCCTCGCAAGGTCGAGTGTTGGCATAGGGTCAAACCTAAGTTTTAACGCTTAAGATCACACCAACAAAGCCCTAAGTATCAGCCCTTTAGGCAACACCTACGAAGCAGATGAAGTCTCACCTAAGGTAGAGGCAGGGGTAGTTGCAAGACTCAGGTGTCTACAACCTTAGCTGGGACACAGATATGCGATTATATTGCTTACAGAGTACTTAGCATAGATCATTCGTCAATAGTCAACCCTTATTATACTTCGCAGATAACACAGAGCATTGCAACATTCACTTAGATCTAAGGTATTTCATCACTTAGCAACAGTAAAACAGATCAGATCCGGTAGATTGGCACTAAGCATATTCATAAATGTGTATCAAATCTAACATCCTACATATTATTAGTAGTTTAAGCATAAGCATATCTATTCAGTCATCTCATAGCACTTTGCAAAATGAGAACATAAACACATTTAGACAAGAACAAAGCAACACAACACAGTATTTACGTGGTTGACCCCCACCCTGGGGCTATGTCCACCAATTCTTCTTATTTATTAGTGTCTTCAATCGGTTACAAGCACAGAGCCATCAAAACGCTACTGCGCACAGGACAGAAGATCTGTGCAGCTCGCTAGATCCTTCTTCCTTGCATTACAGCACAAAGCCTTTTCCAACTTCCTACAATGACTTTCACTTAGCCCTGTAAGTCTCATATAGGCACAAAGCACTTACAGGCCTTACTTTCACTTAGCATACATCACATATATGTCTATCTATCCTCTATCTCACTAGATTACTATTTATACATACAAAATAGGCCTAAGCATGGGTAAAACCCATGGGCCAATATCCCAATCCTGTTACATATTCCCAAAAACCTAAAATGGACCCAAAAGTGGGCCAAGATCCCGTGATCTCTGCTCCATATTGTGTTCCTCCTTCGATGGCTGTCGAAGTCCCAAAATAGGTCAATATGACCAAGAAACTCCCAAAACTTGGTCAAGGGCCAACAACCCCCCAACACTCACCTGTGACTCGTCCTGAGTCACTCTGGTTTGAGAAATTCTGCCTCAAATGCTTCGATCTTGGTTCGAGTTGCTTCGACCTACTGCAGTGCTATGGCCTCTTGCTCAATGAACTCCTGGATCACTACATCGTTCACTGGCCCTTCTAAGCATTGTTCTGTGGTGATGACGATCTGTTCTAGTTTGGCTCCTTGGCTTTCAACTTCAGGGAACAGTTGACATGCCTTTTCTTGCACTGGTTTAAGTCGTTGAGTGACTTCCACTACTTTACTCTGAATCATATGGATCTGTTGTTGGGTAGTGCGTTTCTCTTGAGACCGCTTCATTCTTTCCACTGGTGACAAGGCCTTTAGTTGCGCCTATAATGTATCGGTGTGTTGCTTTTATTCTTGGAGCTATGACTCCAATGCCTGTAACCCTAGATTCTCCATGAGGTTCTCGTAAGTATGGGCACTCTGGCTACTTAGCTGCTTGCATTCCAAGGCAAGATCTTTCAATTTTCCAACTATGCTGTGGGTAGTTGCTTCCCTTAGGTCTCTTACCTTCTGTGGAGTTTCAGGTACAGCGCAGAGCTCTAGATTTGCGATGCGTTGTTGTATATTTTGGATGACATATTTGAGCTATGCCACCTGCTATGGGACTCTTTCTTTAGTCTGTACCTCAATGACTATCACAGAACAAAGTGATTTATTGACTGCTTCCTTTACCTCCAGTTGCTCCTCCAACAATTGTTCCTTTCTTTGCTGTAGTTGTGCTTTCTCATCATTCCATTTTTCTTGGAGAGCACTCTTTTCTTGTTTGGAAGCACTGTGTTGTTCTACAAGTACTCCCTATACTTGTGTCAAATCATGGATGGATTGCTCTAATTCATCTTGTGCTTTTCAAAGTCGAGCCTTTACTGAATCCATGATTCAGTGGATTTGAGCTCGCTCATCTCCTTCTTCTAGTGTTCCAACTGACAGGGGTGCAGTGGAGACTGTTTTCCTCGACTGAAGTTCCTGCTGCACTCCTTGGAGCTCTATCTCGATCTGACTGTACATCACCTCCTTCCTGGCTTCCTACTTCTCTGCAATCTCTATCGAAGTGTCGTTCAATGCAGCGATGATGAAGTTAAAGTCATCTGGGGTGAGGACAGTCTCGAACTTGGTCTTGGTTCTTTTGTTTTCTTTCTGGACGAAGGATTCTAGGGGGAAACCTTTATTTTCTTCGAGGGGTCCTCCTTGTCCTTATGCGATGTTTCATCGTCGATATCTTCGCTAGCACCTCCTTGCTCTGGTGACATAGACGCAGTCTTCATGGATGTGTTTTCTATATCCTGAACTTCTTCAGGCTTCTTTGTTTTACTAGGTCTAGGTGTATCCTGTGTAGCTTTTGGACTGTCTATATCAGACAACTCCACAAGGTTGGCTGGGATAAGGAGGTCTACCGAACATTCCTTGGTGATTTCCTCTAAATCTTCCTCAGTAAGCTTGTAATAGGACTGCAACTGCTGCTTATGGCCATCTTCACGTGTTGTTATATAAATGAAGTGGCGGTCCACTCTGAACTTCATTAGGGGCCGAAACTTGTGGAGGGTATTTGGGTTCATAGGAGGCTCGAACTAAATGGCTACTTTCAACTGGTTGTATTAAATGTGGAAGATGGAATTTGACTACCATTGCTTGTTCATATCGTTCGAGTACCACAGGGTACTGAACTTCGCGGCCAATGGTTCAAAGGGCCCGATGTCCGGGAAGGTCGCACCTTCCCGCATCTCCCATGTAATGAATGCAATCAATATGAGAAGCCAGTTGAAGTGGAACTCATATCCTTGGTCTTGTGCTTCCCTACAGTCCAGTTCCAACTGGTTTACCAGGTATTGTGCCCAATTCATCTGAAGTCCTTCTGTGCACTTCCCTGCGAGGTCAACGATGAATCCAATCACTTGGGTGGGCCGATTCTTGCAAACTAGCTTGCCTGAGATCACCTGACATGCAAGGTGCACTGCACTGCTCTGGATAGAGGCTACTTTGTAGCCTCGTGTGCCCTTCTCGACATCCCCATAAGTATCTTTGATCCTCTGCGCTAATGCTTGGTCTGAGGTCTTTCCAAGGTAAAAATATTGTGGGTCGGGGCCTTGCATGCTAAGACCAGTGATTTTATTGATCAAGTTCGAATCCACATTGATGTGGTGGTTCAACCATAAGTATCCGTTGTGGTAACTTGACAAAATAAATTTGACACATGCGTTCACTTCCTAGTGCCTGCCGAAGTGCGAGATCTTCATCACATTGAGCAATGTGGACTGCGCGAGGTTCTGGGTCCATGACTGTAGGATAATCTTGGAGTTCTTGCCTTTATTCCAGGTCAAATACTTATGTGGGGTGAGCATGCTGTAATACTTTCTGTCGCCGAGGTTGAAGTCACTAAACTTCAATGCTGCGAGCTTATCTTGGTTGGAACAAACTGCGCGCACCCCTTTTGGGAGGTACACAGTGACCAAAGCATACTCAAAATCCCTGGGGACACTATCTCTTTTCACTGCGCTAATCAGAGGAGGTATATATGCAGGTAAGATGCTCGGAATCAACTTGGCATTCCTGAGATCATCTCTGCGCTTTGTTCTCGTCTCTTTCACGATTCTGGAAGTTCCTGCTCCGCGAGCAGTCGATGGAGAAGCTTGGACTCCTCCTATCGATGATGCTTCTACACCTGTAGACATCCTTCTTTCTGACATGACTTTCTTGGTCCTGAGATCAACGAGTACTTCCTTCAAAAATTATTCAAGTGCATTAAGCTCCTTGGACATATGCGCTCGGGGTTAATAATATCGGGTTCACGAAGTAATGTAGACACAAAAATAAGATGGAAAGCAAGAGCGTAATGATCACTGGACAATCTTAATCAAGGTTGGGAGCTCAAATTCTCGATTTGGTAAAAGTGTTCTTCATTCATGGCACGACGAGCTAAATAGGTGAGTCGATAACAGTTGGCTCACAATGGTCATGACCCTCCATTAACTCATGTTTGATCCATTATGGAACGACCTAATGGTCTGATGATGCCTCTTTATTTATTTTCTGCCTGTTTGGAGCGGAAGTCGAATGGATATATTGGTCCAACAACTATATTTATTCGTCATGGCGAAGTACTATGTCATTGTTCTGATATCTCGACGAAGCTCCAATTCTACAATTTGTCTTTCTGCGAAGTCTCTTCTAGAACCTCCTGTAACCTTTCAGTATTAGCCCTTTTCTTTCTTACCTTTCTAGCCTTCTTTCCAGTGAGCTTTGTCTCGGTAATGCTTTTATCATTATGAGTCTTTTCTTCTTTGGTCTTAGTTACTTTGCACTGTTGAATTTTTTTCCTAGGGTTCCTGTGTAATACTTCTTCCTTGTCTGGGATACATAATTCAATATTTTGGGGATCCTCTAGTGTTCTCTTAGCCTCAACATCCAAGTTGCTAGTATTAACTATCTATGATCTTCTCTTTTGTTCCTCAATCAAGAGTGCAATCCTTTTGGTCATAAAGTCTTTTAACTCTTGCTTCTTTTGTTCCAAAACTTCTTCTTCCTCCTTTCGTCTGGCTTGATCTCTATCAATCCAAGGTTTTCCTATTAGCATGGTAAACGGGGCTCTGTCTTCAACAAATTTAATAATCTCAAAGTCCTCTTCTGTCAAATCTCCATTGACATTCATAGGTATCCCAGCCAGCCTTCCACATAGGTTTACTAGCTTTCCCCTGAATAAACTTATTCCTCCTAGGGAAGGGATCATAACAGGTCTTCCTATAGCTTCCCAGGTTCTTTCTGGCATAATATTCATCTATGTTTCTTCATCTAGGACATAGTCAATGTCGAAGTCCCCTATTCTTGATTCGATGCATTCCTTATCTTTGAAGATCTCTGATAAGCTAACATGTCGGTGGTCATTCAGGGTCTATTTCACTTGTATCAATACCTTCTCTGATTCTTGTTGGGGTTCTGCCTTTTCTGGATCCGCCTTCGAGTTTCCTTGATTCAGATTCATTCCTTCAAGCTTAGCGATCATTTTAGGGAAATCCAACACTTCATGGTCCATGGCTTTGCAACAGAGACAACTAGGTCTTCTTTCAGGGCATTCCTTAGCAAGATGTCCTGGTTTTTTGCAACTGTAACATAGGGTTAATCCTCACTTTTTCTTAAATGATCCCCAGCCTTTTCTATACTACGCATTAGGATCATGGTAGTGAACCTACAAAAAATTCTTTCTAGGATCCTACATCCATTTATTAGTCCAAACATTCTTTCTATGCATAGGTATAACATATATTTCATTATTCCTATCATATCTATTCATATCACATCTTCTTTCGTTTACTAACACCCTATCTTTTAAACTAGCACAAAACCTATCAGATATACCTAGATCCATACTCTAGAAACAACAAATTCCACTTTTCTTACTTTCACAAAGCACAAATATTTCAGATCTAAGAACTTTTAACTCTTCTTATCTTTAACAGAGCATAAAGCTTACAGATCTTACCTCTTTCAATCAGAACTTCACACTTTTACCTTTCTTGGAGCACAAAGCTTTCAGATCTTGCTTCTTTTCTATAGATCTGACCTCCTTTCTTTCAGAGTTGGCCTTCTCTCTTCAAATCGGGCTTATTTCTCTCATATCTAACCTTCTTTATTTAGTACAAATCTTTACAGATCAAGTAGAATACTGCGCACTAGGGAAGAAATCTATGCACAGAGATTTCACAGTTTCAGGATGAATCTTTGCACAGTTCTTCCTCTTTCTCAGTTCCCAGCAATCACAGTTTCAGGTCCCGGCAACAGAACCATTTTTTGGCACAGGGGCAGACCCAGGGTTCAACGCTCAAGAGCGCACCAACAAATCCCTAACTACTGACCCTTTCGGCAACACCTATGAAGCATATGAAGTCTCAACAAAGGTAGAGGCAGGGGTGGTTGCAAGACTTAGGTGTCTACAACCTTAGGTGGGACACATGTTGGACACACCTACCACACTTAGAGGGGGGGGTGAATGAGTGTGGGGATCGTTTTCCCAAAACTTCCCTCTTACACAAAAAAATCCTTAGTTAACATTGAACATTTTCTCATTACTCATTGCTGTCATTTATAATCAGTTAGATGTGAATACATATCAGCAACATATATCAACAACATATCATCAACATATCATCTCCACAAGGAACACAAAGAACACAAGATGTATGTACAATTTTTCTTTTTATTATGGACTTCAATCCAGGGGTTTTTCAGCAACAACTGAATAGAGTATAACTCTACAAGAGCATCAGCTCTATATGCAAGACTCAACTTACATTCTCAGCACCAAATGAGATGAGGCAACAATCCTCAACATATATTAATCTGTCAACATAAACAAGTGCATCAACCATGCACCAACCTATGCCAAAAAACCTGTAATCAACTTGTACCATAAAAAAGTGCATCCCACCATGTACCAAGTATATACCAATTGTGTGTCAAATACTCATAAAAAATGACTCATCAATATGTACCAACATCATCAACTATACACTTCATGTATGTGCCAACTCATCAACTGCTTGTCTCAACCATGACTAGTTTTGGATTAGTCAACAACCCCAACTTGAAATAATCATAACTTTGTAACTATAATGAATAAAGGTCTGAAACTGATATAAAATATTCTTCAGTGTGTTTTCTTCAATTCCTCCAGGTGGCACTACTTGAAACCTCTCAAAAAATGAGTTATAGAAAAAATGACATACCTTGATGAATTATGGCTTATTCTAGAGAGTGACCTTGTAGACCGTGGCCCGCACAAAATGTTTGTTGAATTTATCTAAAAATATTACAAAACATACTAAAACATATACCCTAACCAAAACAATTTGTCTCACTGAATTTGGATCTCTTATGAATAAGTTATGATGTTTTTACCCGAAACACTTGTTTTTGACTAGTTTTAGGATTAGCCACAAACCTTATTTTTCACGGAGTGTAACTCCCAAAATACAACGACCCACAAGCTAAATGTTTTACCATAGATACTTGGGTATGTTTTCTCAATGGAAATTCAATCCCACGGTCTGAATCATTATATAAAAAAAGTTATAGTGAAAATGATGAGATGACCTGTAAATAACATACCTTAGAAAGCATCATGAAAATAATTTATCCTCCCTTCAGTTCCGGCCCTCTTTTCTTCACCTTCCTTCTGAAATTCGGCTTAGATATCCTTGGTTACCTCATTAACCTATATATATTCAATATGCTCAAGTGTTCCACACCGAAAATGCTCAAGAATCTCTCACAAGAATCTCTCCATCAATACTCCAAAAGATATTCTCACAAGAAGCTCTCCATTGATCCACAAAAAGGATGATCTACAAGAGACCATTGCTATCTTATTTATACTTTCATCCTCTAGGTCACTTAACC
>SNQJ01S0039658.1:31458-43060 GCA_010110895.2 Picea sitchensis
TATCTACGGTTGGCTGAACTGGTTTCTCCTCCTGGAGCAGTTCAGTAATTACAACCGAATAATTCTGTCTATGTATTTTGGATCCTGGTTCTGAGAAGGACTCTTATACTTAATACAAACTCTTACTTACAAAAAAAAAAAATATTACAACTTGCTATATAGGAAAAGTATAGATGCTATTAATGTATACTATAGCTTTTATTAATGTGTTATACAACTACTATTAAAGTCTAGTATGGATGTTATTTAGTTTATAAATTTGTTGTTCTTTAATCTAAATGTTTAGTATGGTTATGCATGCCATTTAATGAGTGATATAGATGTCATTTAATTATCAATATGATTGTCCTTATTGTTTTAAATTCTCTCTGTTTTTTTACTCATTCTTATGTGGTGCTATGAAAACTATTCATTTCATAAAAAAATGCAATTTGGTAAACCATAATCCCTAAGTTGACTTAGTAGGCATTAATTACATGGAACTATATTTATATGAAGGATCCATAAACTTGTGTTACAGGGGAGGGAGAGAAACTGCCTAAACACATACTAAGCTACAACTATTTTGTATATTTTGAGAAGCTGTTGGGAACTGCACCCTCTAAATCTTATTTTGAATTTCATTATGGCCCTTGAGCATCTTTCTCAATTTTAATCATGTGAATATCATGCAACTCAGATCAATTCGGGCATGTCCATGTATATGGAAAGGGTCGAATACGACCCTGACAACCTTATAAACTAGTAAAACTAATAGTATAACAATTTTAAACTAAAAATTACCTGGACCACCCGCCTGCAAGGCTGAACATGACCCTGTCCATGTACAGGTACAAGCCTAAATTTGGTCCCGTCTTTGTACATGGACAGGGCCGAATATGACCCTATCCATGTACAGGGACAAGCTCGAATTCAAGCTTGTCCCTGTACATGGACAGGGCCATATTCAACCCTATCATCCCATCCAATAAACAAATGCTACCTCTATTTGTCTATGTCTAATATGGTTTAGGTGTTGTTGTTGTTGTTGGTTGGTTGGTTGGCTACTTGTTTGTATTTGTTTTTCATTTGCATGAATAGCACTAACAATTTAATACTAACACTAACTATTTAAATCATAAAATTTAAAATTATTCTAAACTAAACGCCCAAAACACCAACGTCCACCCGCCCTCATCACCAATGTCAACCAGAATATGGCCCTATCCATGTACAAGGACAGGCCCAAATTCGGGCCCATCTTTGTACATGGACAAGGCCATATTCGACCATGTCCATGTACAAGGACAAGCCCAAATTCGAGCATGTCCATGTACATGGACAAGGCCGAATTTGGCCATGTCATCCCATACGATAAGAATATGATACCTTTACTTGTCTATGTCTTATATGGTCTAGGTGTTGGTGTGTCTATGTTTTTACTCTATTGTGTCTGCATCCTATTATGTTCATAAATTATTAATTTATAGGAGGTATTGTCTCCATCGTATACTGTTCATATTGTGGAAAATCAAGTTTGGTTTGTACATGGATGTAGCCTCCCAAATATATAGGCAAGGATTACATTTATATATTTTTTATTCAAATTAATTTATTTTGAAGATAAAGTAACATATTAAAATGGAACAATATTATTGTTTACAGTACATGGATGTTGCCTCCTAAAAATATATGGGTCAGGATTGCATGCATATAAACTGATTAACATGTAAACTGAATTTTATAAAAAATAACAATAAACTATGCGCTTGCGTAAACATATTTATAATTAATGCGAAAACCAAAACTCTATTTTAGATTAAACTGATTAAAATATAAACTGAATTTTATAAAAAATAACAGTATACTTTGTTGGTGCATAAACATATATAAAATTAATTCCAAAATTAAAAATCTATTTTAGATTTAACTGATTAAAATATAAATTGATTACACTCTGACTGTGACATAACATTATCTACTCTTTCGAGGTATAATTATGTTAATGTAGGGTATCATTCCGGCATGTCTATTTACATGGACAAGGCCATATTCAGCCCTGTCCATGTACAAGGACGAGCCCGAATCCGGGTCGGTCCCTGTACATGGCCAAGGCCATATTTGGCCCTATCCATGTACAGGGACATGCTCAAATTCGAGCCTGTCCCTGTATATGGACAAGGCCAAATATGGCCCAATACATGTACAGGGAAAGGCTTGAATTCGGGCCCATCCCTGTACATGGATAGGGTCGAATTTGGGTCAGTCCCTATACATGGACATGGCCAAATGGCCATATTTGGCCCAATCCATGTACAGGGACAGGCTCGAATTCTGGCATGTCCTTGTACATGGACATGGCCATATTTGGACCCTATCCATGTATAGGGACAAGCCCAAATTTGGGCATGTCCATGTACATGGACAAGGCCGAATACAACCCTGTCAACACTCTAACATTGTAAAATCTAAAATCTAAAATCTAACTAACAATTTAATACTAAGACTAACCATTTAAATCATAAAATTTAAATTTATTATCTAAGCAATGCACAGACATATACAACAAGCATGCAATGCTTAACATATTCGGCCCTTTCCATGTATAGGGATAGGGCCAAATTCAGGCATGTCTGTGTACATGGACAAGGCTATATTTGGCCCTTTCCATGTACAGGGATAGGCCCGAATTGCCTTGTCCATGTACAGGGACATACCCGAAATTCAGGCATGTCCCTGAATATGGCCATGTCCATGTATAAGGACATGCTCAAATTTGGGCATGTACCTGTACATGGACAGGGATGAATATGGCCATGTAAGCACTCTAAGACTATAAAATATAAAATATAAAATCTAACTAACTATTTAATACTAAAATCTAAAATCTAAAATATTTAATCTAAAATCTAAAATCTGTGATATGTAAGTTGTAATCACTATGAAGTTGATTATAAAATAAGTGTAGTCATAATAAGATAGAACACATACATTAACTTTGCATAAAAAAAGTTAATTGTAACCTTATGGACCTGTTTATAACACATAGCTCTTTACCTATTATGTAGGCCATTTTTACATAAGCTTAATGTAATCCAAGGTAATTATAGTACAAGCAATACACTCCTTGTAATATACTCTATATCCATAACACATCTTATGAATCAAACCCATGATATTCAAAGCAGATAGGGTA
The DNA here is from genome assembly GCA_010110895.2 of Picea sitchensis. Lineage (NCBI taxonomy): Eukaryota > Viridiplantae > Streptophyta > Pinopsida > Pinales > Pinaceae > Picea > Picea sitchensis. Next base: position 34,634 of record SNQJ01S0039658.1, read on the forward strand.
TACTTAGCTATTATGGATCTACTTGTGATACCTAATCATTATTTAGTGAAGCTAGCATAATTACAGATATTACGTACTATTAATCACATATAGTATAATGATTACAATATTGTTTTCCATAAGTTGGTATTGGAGTATGAGGTATAGTGGTAAGCACATAGTAAGCAGATTAGTATAATTTCTTAGAGAACAAGTGTGTTTGATCACTTTAACTAGTACATAACAAGGGTGAAAGTGGGATATAAGCTTAGTTACATCTCATTTTTATTGATATAATGGCAATCATTGTCCTCTCCATATTTGGTGTTTACTTATAACTCATCTCATACGAGATCAAAGTGTAGGGTTGAACAAGGGTTACATATCAATTTGGTTATGAGGTAGTTACTTACCCTATAGCTTATGGGAAATCAACATGGTTCGACAAAGAGAAATGGTTGTGATTAGAAAACACTATTGGATTACTAGTTGAATAGGAGAACATAGTAGGTTGAGTCATAATTATGGGTATTGTATATTACTAATAGTACAAGCATAACACTATTGGTTTAATCATATGTAATTACCCTAATCATATATAAGATACTTAGTTGGAGCTCAAACGATTATGACATAGATTATACAAGTGAATTACTTATATATAATATGATAGATAAAACAAGCTTAGCTTATCATAACATATGACACAAAGCTCAGATTAGCTATGGTTCAATTCCATAACATAGGACACATTGATCATCAGTTGTAACAAGGTAAAGTAATAACATTGATTATACATAAAAGATAAGCATTATTCTTTCGTATAAAGGGTGGTATAAGAGTTATGTATACTAATATTTAAAATAAGCATAGGATAGAATTGTTCCCATATGTTGTGATTCTCTGTACACTATAGCTATAGTAATCATGTTCATTAAGCTAATGACTTGTGTGATACTACTATGTTCAACACTAAGCACGTATTCTATGTAATCAAATAACGTTCATAGGGAATGACCCTGTCCATGTACAGGGACAGGCTCAAATTCGGGACTATCCATGTACATGGACAGGGCCAAATACGGCCATGTCAACAATCTATACATAAATTTAAAATCTAAATTGTAACTAACAATTTTAAAATCTAAAATCTAAATTTTAACTAACAATTTCAAATTAAATTTACTACTCTAAATGTACCCGTATAGATTTTAAATTTATGTATAGATTGTTGACAGGGTTGTATTCGACCCTGTCAACAATCTATACATAAATTTAGAATCTGAATTGTAACTAACAATTTTAAAATCTAAAATCTAAATTTTAACTAACAATTTTAAATTACAATTTAGTTAACTAACAATTTCAAATTAAATTTACTACTTTAAATGTACTTGGATCGAACGCCCACAACACCAATGTCCACCCAACCGCCCGTCTGCCCGCTTGCAGCAACGACGTGCAATTCTATTGCCGACACCAAACACTATCACCTAGCACTATCGCCAACACCAAACACTATCACCTAGCGCTATCGCCAACACCAAACACTATCACCTAGCGCTATCAACTAATAAACAATTCGAGAAAACTATGACAGTCGTGATGTGTGGGTAATATATACACCTTTTTTCGGACTAAAGGCTTTTTCGGCCAGACGATTCTGTCTGTTGAAATATCTTTCATCCGAAAAGATGTTATTGAATGAAAAAAAATCTGTCTAGCTAAAATTGTACATGAAAATCGAGGGCATCGTCACGGTACCGTTCGATTTGACGTTCAAAGGTTCGGACGAAACATATTTCGGACAAAAAATAGGACTTTCGGCTGAAAGAAGTATTAGTTCGACTGAAAAAAGGTCTCTACGAATTTTGGAGACCCAATTCTCAAAAAGGTGTTACCCACCTTCATGATTTTACCCATAGATAAAAGTAAATTTTTACCCCCAAAGATGACATGTTGGTGTTGGATGGGGTGTGTTCTCTTCATCTGATTGAGCCTTCAAATGGGTCTTCTTAGTTGGCTCCATGAGGTCTTCATCTGTAGTGGTGGGCCCATTAAACCATGGAATAATTTGGGTTGTTGATTGGTTGAAAGGCCTCCCATAACCTTTCGGCAGACCCCACTTCTCGTTGGCACAGAGTATCAATGATCAGAGATTTAAATCTCTTGCGTCGAGCTTCTACCTTAGACTAGTCATTTGATACAATTACATGTTAGGGTGGATTCCCAAATTCCCTTATGATTTCTCGATTGTGCTAATGATAACTAAGAAGGACATTCCTTCCATAGCGATGCATAGAACAAATTCTCCCCAAATTTGTAGCGAGGATGCATGATAATTCCCTCCTTTGAAAGAGGTTTTCATAGGTGGATCATCATCTACTATATTGGGCATCAGGATGGTTGTTTCAAAGGAAACTAGACTATTTGCATATTGGTTTTGCCTTGGTCTCCCTATTCTTTTATTATAGAATATTTCCATGTGTCTGGTGAGACAATTGATGGACCAACATGACTGGTCATGCCTAGCTCGATCTATTAATATTTGGGGTACATGTGAATGATCACGTTGAGGAAATGATTGTTTTCCTCTGACAATTGTAGGAATGAGCACAATGATGGATGAAGGATGGAAAACGTGATGCTAGATATCATGTTACATGTCACATATTTTCCAACCAATTTGGCAGGTTGTCAGTAAATCCTCCCACTCACCTGAAACATTCTCCCTCATGCCCCTGTTTGAATACACGTGTCATTTTTCCTATAACTTGAATCCTTTTGAAATTTGGAGAAACACATGAAATTTGGGTAACGTCAAGATGACATTATAACTTAAATCCTTTTGAAATTTGGAAAAATGCATGAAATTTGGGTAACGTCATGCTAACGTTACCTTGGATCCGTGGACATGTGGAAGCTTGGGATTGGTCCATTTAGGCACTGAATTTTCCTTCAAGGCTTGGCATATGTATGGTTGAGTTCAATATGACAATATATTCACCATTGGCGATCTCTTATAGGCTCAAAAATATCCATCGTTGACTTGTCAAGTCTCTATTAGCTTCCTCGATGTCTATGTCGATTGTTATGCTGGCTCCAGGTGGCATGGAGAAAATGTTTGGGCACGCAATGAATTGGTGGATGTGTGATCAGGAAAGACTAGAATACCATTGTTGCAACCCTAGGGGAGTGGTTTTTTTTTTATGTATCTTATCATGTGACACCATTTATTCTTTGACACGTAGCTCTTTAAAATCATTGTCACGCCCCAATGCTGCGTTAACTCTCAAACACCTTTTTGGTGCAACATGCACCCTCAACCTTTGATTAGGATCACTTGTAGTCGTCATGTGATCAGTCCTGTACCTTCACCCACTCTCGCTCTTTAATTCCTTGGTTATATGATATATCTCTATTCGGGCAAGGGCTTAAACTTATTTTGGACAAGGTAAGATCCTTTCGTGCTCCTAATAAGCGCCCAGGTATTGAAACTGAGTCTCGAGACCTTAAGGATTGATTTTTCACTATAAATTTCTTATCTCTTGACCATATACATTGCTTCTTTGATGTGTGAGCTCTGTAATCTCTCCCTCGACCTCTTTCTCATCAATTTTGACCCTTTAATCTCAATCATGGTGCATGTTAATTACTAGGTCAAATCCAATACTAACGGAAGCTAATTGGTGACAAGATATTAGTACAAATTATTTTACTAGAGATTAATGAAGAAGGGAAAATCATACTATAACTAGAAAAAATCCTTGAAACAAGGATTAAGAAGCTACTGTTGTAGGAAAATTCCCCTGTGAACAGGTGAATGTCCTCTTGGATTTTAGACCCCTATGATCAAGACAGAAAGGTGCTAACTTTGAACATTGACATTCCTTTAAATGAAGCTAAACTAGTCAAGAGAGAAGAAGAAGAAAGTATGATTACCTTTTTATGAAGTTTGTCCTCGCTCGATGAATTCCGCAATCCAATAGATAATGAAGTCCTCTAATGAATTCCGCAATCTAATAGATAATGAAGACAAAGCATACTTCCTATTCTACCAAGATTAATTTAAAAATAGATTCATCAAAAGAGACAAGCCCATGCAAATGTACACAAACTTGAAGGAAACATACCAAGCACATATATATTAATGAGAAAAAAACAAGGTGCTTACAAATGTAGATGCAAATGTAGCAGCCTCACTAAGTCCTCCTTGTCCAAACCCTTGCTCAAAATCTCCATGATCAAAATGACAATACTTTTCACTGATTATTCCCTTTTTCACCATGAGAATGCCTCCTTATATAGGCATTGAGAGGCTCAACCACCTTATATATTCTTGGGATAAGTTGAGGATATGACTCCATCAGTTGTGGGATTCCCCTTAGATCCATCCTTGAACTTAGATTTGAGCCAAACTAACTTGGATGCTTCCTAGTTATCCTTAGAGATAAGGGGGATTTGTCCCAAGATTTTCTCAACATATCGACCCTCCTTCAAAGTTGGCCACAGAGCGTTGCAACACTCCCTGTTAAGAGGCAAAGGAGAGTTAGCGCTCCTTGGAATTGGGCAGGGGAGCGTTGATCTCCAAAAATACTTTTAGGATGGTAATTCCTCAAGGTAAAATCTTGTACTCTTTGCCAAAAGATATATATTCATCTTCCAATGAGTCTTAGAGGATATCCCAAGTGTTCTTATGATGTCGTCCACGATGCGACACATGTGAGATGATAGTATGATTTTTGGGACACTTGTGACACTTACGATAATGATAATGAGACATCATCGAAGTGAGTAATTTTGGCGTGTAACAAATTGCCCCCCAAAGTGCGAGGTCAGAAGATGAAAACTGACAACTGAAGTACTTTGTAGACTTTCGACGCAAGGGTATGGAGTCAGAGAAACTGGTAAAAGTTGCAAACAACCATCAAACAAAAGTTATGACATGTTTCAAACCCAAGGCAGGCATACCTATTCTTGAGTGATAAAATACTTTTAAGGTATGGCCCTCATCAAATACACTGCAAATCCATAATCATATTGACTTAAGGGTATAGCCACCAAAGATACAATGTGGATCTATACTTCCATTACATGAACTAATCGTAGCCACAAGAAATACACAATGTATCTATGAGATTACAAGACATATCCATGGACCAATACAAAGTGGATCTATGTGACAATATATATATCAATATGCTCAAATGATCTCCTTTCCCAGCCTGGGTAAAGTAGATATCAGAGTGAACACTAAACCCAAGGTCTTCTTCTAAACTCCGATGTGGTATGAATGTGGCCATGTGAATAGATGTTTTGATGTCTAACATGGTAGAAACCACTTGATAACTGGTCATTTAGGTAAATCGTTAACAAGTGCGAGAAAAATCACTAATGATGTCAATGACTCCTAAGGTACCCTAGTACAATCCAACGAATCTGAATATATGAGCTGAAGTCGAATATTCGTGGAATAATACGATCACAGGTCAATTATGTAAACCCACTATCAGAAGCGAGGAGCCTTCCATTGAGGCATGCAAGTTCCAAGGTACTAACGGGTTTCTAAGTCTAAGTCTTGGATGATGTGTTCAAGTCGACAGGAAAAGACTCGTCGAAGGAGGGCGTTGATGTATACCCCATCAACAACATGAAACTGACATAGAGATGTAATATGGTGAATCAAATGAGTATGGAATGACACAGGTATCGAAAATGGAAATTTGTGATGTTTGAATCTCGAGGCGGATACTTTCCTTGAACACTGAGGCACAAACGGCACAAAAACAACATGGAACAAAACACGATGCAGTGGATATTGTGACTTTCGTCAGGTGACCCAAAGGAGTAAAGAAACTCAAAGGATTGGTTCAGTGCAGAGGTTTAGCAGGTTCAAATGTATGTAAGAACAATGCGCCATGTTCATGGGTGACTGCAAGAGTGACTTGTGATGTTCCCAAAAAATGACTTGGTTTGCTTCCTTCAATTTTTCCCCCATCCAAAAGACGAGTACCTCATTTTATTTTTACGAGCTCGAGGAGGATAACACATGATCGATATAAATCACCTTCGATAAGTTCCTCTTATTTTGTTTAACGAACCAGAAGAATTAAGGGTTCAGTCCCATATGGTCCCTTCAATGTGTAATTTTTAACAAGTCTAGAGAAGGAAAAATCGGTGGTTTTTCATGTTTAGAGAGTCTGAAAATAACTTAAAGATGACTCTAGGGTTGTCCTTTTTCATAATATTAGTCTCTGAAGTCCGAAAAAGAGATAAACTGCTACTTGGGAGACTCCCTTTAAAAACATTTTAAATGAGTGTGAAAGGAAGCAAGATCACTCGGCAATATTTTCATGTTTAGAGAGTCTGAAAAGAGCTTAAAGGAGACTTCGGGGGGTTCCTTTTTCTTATATCCTTATGAGTCTGAAAAAGAGATAAAAGTCTACTCGGTTATGTTCTCATGTTTTTTTCGAGCGTGATAAGGAACTAGGACCGTGCTCATCAGTGTGACAAGGTTAAATAGAAAAATGTTGCTTCGAAACCTGCAAGTGATGACAAATATGCATTCCAGGGTATAAGTAACATCACCAAAAAAAAAAATTAAAACCCAAAATAGACTATAGGTTAGAAAAAATGAAGCCTATAACAATGAAATAGGGTTTAAAATGTTATTTACCATTTCATTTGTGCCAAAATCTTCTAGCATTGGTAATTTCGACTTCGGAGAGCGATTTTAAAGTTGTTGGCATCAGAGCTACGATCCACAATTTTCACTCTTGTCTAGATCAGGTTGGACATTAACTCTTTCTAATCATTTTGTATGATTTGGAATTTCATTTTAGGTAGTTTTTAGTTTCATCCTGGGCTCCCTAGGAATCCCTAGGCGTCGAACCATATCGATGCTCCCTCAAAGGGGTGACGGGAGTGTCGACTGTGTTTTCGTCACCCTAGTATGTACTCCAGGGGAGCGCTAGCACCCTGTGGATGTATTTAAGGGAGTGTCGGCATAGAATCAAAAACTAAGTTGATATTTAAGCTAAAAATTCCCAAACTTTTGTTATGATGAGATGATTAATGGCTTTTAATTGAATGTTCTTGCAGTTTGCATTGATAAAAACCATGATCGAATGGAAAGAGTGTGAGCATGAGCTTGATGACATAGATGCGTTGAAAAACCCGCAAATGAGGGCCGCTTTGAGGAATTGTGGCCTCCTCAAGTACTTTAAATTGCAAAATATGAAAAATGAAGTTTTGCTACTTGAGTATATGATTGGGATGTGGGATTATGCCGAACAGGAGTTCCGGATTGGGCCACAAATGCTCAAAATTGAGTTAGAGGATGTATACTTTTTGACTGGCCTCTCGAAGAGAGGGGCTCCTATCGTTTTTTCCAGACAGCGGGAAACTCGTTTTCCTGGTGAGGTGTACGTGGAAAATCATTGTGTTCAGGGATCACGATTGGTCGAAGGATGAATCGTGATCAAAGATGTCAGAGATTTGACACTTTGATCCATCTTGTTTTCCATAACCAACTTGGTAGGTAGAACCAGTGCACATTTGGCCTCAAAATCCCAAATGGCTTATGCTCTACAATGCGTGGAGCCAAGGTTGTTCAACTGGAGTGCAGGTTTCCTTTGCAATGTGAAGGATCAAATTAAAAAAGGAAGGACTGGGAAACAAAATCAATTTGGGTATGGTTCCTTTTTGGTTTCATTATTTCTAGAGAGAATCCCACAGATGCAACCATAGATTGTGCTGGTGGCACGACCGATGGTTGAACCACACATGGAAAGGTGGATGAGTTTGTCTCCAATATTGGGAACTGAATTGGAATTTAAGTTCACGGACGACTTCTTTGTTTGGTTTAGACGTCAGTTGATCATCATTAAGGACTTTACATATGTCGGAGTAGATTTTTGGGGTAGCCTGGACTTGGTACTTCCATATGGTATAGACTGGAATGCGTCAAGTATGAAACCAAAAACCTTGTCAAGTGTTTTTTTATTTTAAAATTTGTATTCTTTTTATGTGTACACAGATGGATTTTTAACAGATGCATTGTTTCACCATGCATACAGAGGTGCATCACATCCGACAAAGATGTTGGCACTAGGGCATCACAGAGACACACAGATAGTCGTAGAGAATGAGGTAGTAGTGGGGGGTCTCTGGGAGGTCGAGAGGAACCTCTATGGTCTTACGATGGGTGTCCCTCCTCTCAGGAGGTGATATGTACCCTTACATTTGTAGAGGCATACAGTGGGGGTTCCTGAGAGTTTGAACCACCTACTTCAATGAGTGGCCCATGCAATGGTGTGCTTCTCAGAGAACAACATGGTGTAGGAGGATTAAGATCCTCTAGATGTTTTTTGTAGTCTTTTTCATTATGATATCATGGGCACGAGGACCAAGATTTTTCCCTTCTATGTACTTTTTGATGTAAACAAA
>SNQJ01S0039658.1:53693-63768 GCA_010110895.2 Picea sitchensis
ATATATATATACCAAGGAGACCTAGTCTTAGGATCATATTATCTCATCTGGTACATTGAATATATTGTAAAAGGAGGCTTCCCCCTCAAAGGGGACTATTGTTCATTGATTTTTTATCATTCTTAAGGCGTTGATTCATAACATACCACAACTCAACCTCTTCCAATAGATTTTGTAGCTTACACTTCCATTGAACAAAATTGGAAGAACCCTCCAACATGTGACAATATCGAAGACCGTCTTCGATCATGATTACAAATATGAAAACAAACAAGAACACATATCAGGAGCTAAGGTTAGACACAACCTTTCAATTACTAGAATATCATGAGAATCTCATCTCTCAAAACTTCTTAGGTCCATAAGTTCTTCACTTATTGAAGCTCAAGAATCCCACCCCTGAAACACTCTGACAACTCCCTCTTGTATGTTGCATACCTATCCATACATGTATCCTAGAAATTTTCATCAAATGTGCTCCAATACCATGTCAAAACTTCTCAAACCATGGTAAGTGTTATACGCTCAAAGAATAACTAAATCCTAGATAGCTCAAAACTGAAACATATCAAAAATGTGATCTTTGAATACTAAAATATACAAATACATGTTATTAGAAACACTAACCAAAAATATATAGATCAAACTCTCAATCACATCTATCTTCTAATGAATATGGAAAGAAGGAAATACACTACAATATCTCAAAACAAAACAAAAAACTCTCTAACCAATGTAGTAGTGCACCTTGCATCTCCTTCATAGAATATGAAGAAGAGGGAATATGCAATGTATCTAGACACATGCAAGAAGCACTTGGTTTGATTGTGTCAAAACCTAACCCTAATATGAACACCTAGTACACCCTAGTTGCATGCTTAAGAGTTTCTAGAGAAGTGCACCTCCTTCTAGAGATAACCACATTAATAAAACCACTAGGGCCTCCAAAATATCTACACCCACATCTCGGAATAGACCATTCCCTAGCAAGTTCCTTAAGTAGCATTGCAATATGTTCCCTATATAAGAATAATCCATGAATGCAATCTAAAATTGAATTGAACTAATGATTAACAAAGCAAATATGAAATTACTAAATCAGGAAAAAAAAAAACTATGTTTAACTGAAGATGGAAAAACTGGAAATATACTAAGATTGTCACACACATGTTGAAATCATGCATGTGCCCTCTACTCTCTGACATAATTGCACCTCCTCCACATTGAAAACTAGTGTTGTTTCCTCTCTATATAACATTAAGGGAATTTTGAGGTAAAAAATGGGCCTCAAAACAAAAACATGTACTAGAAAAATCAACTTTAAAAGAACCAATAGGATTCAATATGATGATGTCAACCATAAGATATTTTTGGAGGGAAAGGAAGAAAACTTGTTTTTTAAATCAAATTTTTTACTTATCTCCTTCATGTTTTTTTCATGTATTTCAAGTTTATCTCATTGTTGGTCTATCAAAATTATGTAGAGTGGGTACTCATTGGTGAGTTCTTGTACTTGAAATTTGAGTAAACCTATAAGAAGATAAGTAAAAAATACAATTAAAAATAGTTTTCTTTCTTTCCCTTTAAAAATGTATAGCTCTTATTTTATTTTTTTAACTATTATTTTATCATTTTCCTTAAGAAGCCCATTTTATACCTCAAATTTCTCCTAATGATTTTTACACAAAACCCAAGATGGACACTACTAAAACATGTCACCATTGTATGGATCTACATCATTGTTGCGCTAGGAAAAGTTTTACAAATCTAGTCTGCAAACTACCATGGACATTCCGTTAGAACAATTTGTCACAATAGATCTTGTATTATACTGAAATCTTTTGTTATGCAGGCTTATTTCCTTAGATATTAGACTTGTTAGCACTAGCTTATTGCTCAAATTTATGAAAATAAATAAAACACCATCCACACAAATGAACACAAGACGTGTCTTTGGAAACCCTAAATGGGAGAAAACCTAGCTAGAATGTGAGGCCTATGCTCTTCTCTTTTTTCTTCAATTTTGAAAATGAAAAATACAAAGAAAGAGACACTTATTATGGATATTCCTTTAACATTATGGCCTGAATAGTTGCTACAAAATATTCTTTCTCCTTTTTAATGCTCTCAAATCCCACTTCTAGATACTCCACTCAATTATGAACCAAGTACAATGTTAAATAATGAAACTCCTTTCTCCTCTTAGCAATCTAATAGCCTAATAGTGCTAGGGTTTTTTCATGCCTCAACCCTCAATTAGTGTTAGGTTTTGGACCTTCTAGAATATTCTTGAAAGTTCATATGTGGATATCCCCACATGTGTGAATAATTGGGGTTGACATGGCATGCACTCAGTACCATGGTGGTCAACAAGGTATGTAAACTTGCAAGAGACATGCCTTCTGCATACGGGCTTCAATTGAGGTGATTTTCACACTATTGAAAAGTTCTCGGAGTCTAGAAAAACATCAAAGGGTTATAAGATATGCTCACAAAGTTTTGACCCCAAAATGTGTCTTTTGATGCCTCAAAATGTCTATCAAAGGTTCCAAGACCCAAATTTTCAAATTAGGACCTGGCACTAAAATGGGCCCTATAGGCCAATTCTTCCAATTTTTCCACCCATAAAGTACCAATATAGATGAAAAATTATATAATGATCAATTCCAAATCATACCTCCCAATTTGGGGAGGATTTTGGTCCCCAAAATATTAAACTAAATGAGGTGAGGAAATTTTTCCTCTACCTTCTCCTTGAAGTACCATTTTTTCTTTCCTGGAAGTGGTCATTCCAACTCAATCTACAAAAGGTCATACTACCCATGTCTCGTTGTTCTAGATTTATTCTGCGAAATAGTTTCATCTAACAACTCTGCCTAGTATTCTAGTGCTAATTCCTTTATGTTAGGTAGGACCTACTCCTCAATTTCTTGATCCCACATGGAAGGCTCATAGAGTTTCAAATTTTCCACATCTACTATTGATTAAATGCACATGTATGGGGGTAAATTTAGTTTATAAATGTTAACACCCACCTTCTCCAATACCTCAAAAGGGCCATACCACAGAGCCTTGATCTTCTTACGAAGACCCTGTAACCTTTATTTATTCAGTTTCAACCAAAATATATCTCCCACCTTGAATGTGTTTTCGATTCTATGATGATCATGTTGGGCCTTTTACCTTTCCTGTGACTTCTTTGATGTCTCTTGTACTTGCAAATGGATATAACTAATATTTTCAACAAATTTCTCTTCTTTCAATGCTTCTCCTATGATGTCTTACCTCATTCCTCCTTGTTTTCCATAAACAACATCTAAGGGTGAAGGTAGCAAATACCCGAAGAAAGTTTCAAAAGGTGACTTACCAATAGAAGTATGGATTGCTCTGTTATAATATTGGTGAATGTAGATCATATTTTCATCCCAATTATTTGGATGCTTCTAATTGTAACCCCTCAAAAGTTGAACCAACATCATGTTGACTACTTCTATCTACCCATCTATCTATGGCTGAAATTTTGTATATCTTTTAAACTTGGTGTCCATCCTTCCCCAAAGTGTAGTCCAAAAGGCATTGAGAAATTCGATATCCTTGTCTGAGATGATGATCCTTGGTATCCAAAAGTGCACCCAAACCTATTTAAAGAACATGTTTGTTGCTTCTTGTCATTTGATGGTCTTTGTACAAGGAATAAGAATGAATATCTTTTTGAACCTATAAACTATCACAAATAGATAATCATGTCCCTTCTTGGTTGTTGGAAAACCACCCACAAAATCCATGGGCATTCTTTCCCAAGGTCGAGTGGGCATAGGAGAGGGATATTATAAACCTTGATTTCTTTTACATGGATTGCTATACAACAAAGTATGCATCATTTAGTATATCGAGCTACATATTCTTGCATTTTGGGCCAATAGACATACCTTTGTAAGTTGGAAACTATCTTCCCAACACCAAAATGTCCCATAACTTTGGAGGTGTGTCTCTCTGATAAGTTGCAATATTTCACCTTTAGGGACACCAAACTTGTCTAGCTTGTAGAGAAACCCATTCTGAGATGATAGTCAACTTTACTATCACCTTCTTCCATATGAATTTGGCCCCATAGTTTCTAAAACACCTCTTTGAAGCCCTTGTCTTCTATGTATTCCTCTTTGTATACATCACGGGTAAAAGGATCCATGTGCATAATAATTCCCAAAATTGTAATATTGGATGTGGGTGGCTTTGAAAGCATGTCTACAAACTTATTAGTGTTTCCCTTCTTATATTTGATGACTAAATGAAACTGCTACCAAAACCTCGTCCACTTGTAATGTTTGTCTTGTTTAAGCTTACTCTGAGCCTGCAAATACTACAATGGATGGTGATCAATGTATATAATGGTTTCCTTTCCCATCAAATAGTGTTTCCACTTCTTAATAGCTTGAACCAAGGCATATAGTTCCTTATCATATGTAGGGTAGTTCAAGACACTCCCATGAAAAATATCATAATGATAGCATATCAACTTACCTCCCTACATCAAGACCACTCCCATAGCATATCCACTTGCATCCATATCCAATTCAAAGGGATTTTGCAAATTAGGCAATGCAAAGATTGGTGTTTGATTGATCTTTCATTTCATCTCATCGAAAGTTTTCTGTTGATTTTTTCCCCACTTGAAACTCTTACCACTGGTTGTTATGGCATGGAGTGGTGAAACTACCACTGAAAAGGATGATATGAACTTCCATAAGTACTACATTGCCCCAAAAAATATCCTAATTTTAGTGACATTAGTAGGAACTGACCACTTGATGATGGCTTTCATCTTCACAGGATCTATCTTGAATTCCCCTCCGTTGATCACATGCCCCAAATATACCAATAATTGTTGAGAAAACTAACATTTATTAAGTTTTTCTAGCAATTGATACTTTTTTAGTCTCTAAAATTTGCATGAGATGTGATATGTGTTCCTCCCAGGTAGATCTATAAACCAATATGTCATCCAAATACACCATTACAAATGAATCTAAATAGGGATGCAATACATCATTCGTCAATTGCAAAAATGTAAATGGTGCATTATATAAACAAAAATAAATGACTAGACATTCATACAAACTTTTCCTTGTCTTAAATATGGTCTTCCAAATGTCTTATTCTTTAACACATACCTAGTGATATCTTAATTTTAGATCCAATTTGGTGAGGTACCTGGAATGCTGCAAACTGGTCTAACAATTCATCGATCTTGGTAGATGGTACATATTCTTAAGTGTGATATTATTCAAAGCTCTATAGTCGATACACATTTTCCAAGTCCCATCCTTCTTGAATACTATGATGATAGGTAACCCACAAGGTGAGGTGCTTGGTTGAATTATTCCATGTTCCAACAATTGTTGCAACTATTTCTTCACTTCGTCTATGATCAGAAATGATTTTCTATACTACCCAATATTTGGTAATGGGGAGTGAGAAAACCAATGTATCTCATGCTCCACTCCCCTCTCTAGTGGAAACCCTTTAGGTTCCTAGAACACTCCTCTATACACCTACAACAACTCCTCCAACTATTGTTCTAGTTTTTGGTACATCTCTCTAGGTATTCCTTTAATCTTACAGATTCCTTCCTCGGTTGAGTCTCTATTAAGAAAAGTGATACACACTTCTTACTAGAACTGATCAAATTTTTGGCTTGGTTAGAACTTACTATATATATTTTATTTACCTTTGTGTGTGTTGATGATATAATATTTCTCATCCTTGATCAGGTGGTATTGGTTTTCTCTTTGTATGAAGATCACATCTCTCATATTCATGTAGAGGCTTTCAAACACTACACCACACACATCAAGGGGTACTACATCTAACTCCACTTCATCAATAAAATCTACACTTATATCAAACCTGATCTTAGACTATTTTTTGAATTTGATCTTTGCATCCTTATTCACCCATCCCAATGGGTATGGGCTCAGATGATCATGAACCTCCAACCCAAGCTTGTTGATCATATCATCTACTATGAGGTTGGCCTATGAACCGGAATAGAATAGAGCATCTACCTTGGTATTTTTGACCTAGATCTTAATGTGGAAGAGTTTAGTCATGTCCTTCTCTTCCTTGTGATGACGGATACTCAAATTCACCTCTTTCTACACTAAATTGTAGATAATATTGTCATCCACATCCAAGATTCTCTCTACCTAGTTGCTTGAATCCATACCCAATAGGTTCTTCTTGGCATCCTTATTATGGTTCTTTGGATTTAAATCCAAATGTAGCTTCCAACACTTATCTTTGATATGACCATCGATATTGCAATGATTGCAATGGTTGTTTGGATCATTGCATTGTTGTGCAGTAGTTATTTTTTTCTTGTCTTTTCCTCTACTTGTTATTCCCCTCCTTAGAAGAATCTTGGTGGTCTTCTTGTTTAGAACCACTTGGCTTTCCTTTCTTATGGCCTATTTTCTCCAGGTATTGTTCTTGCACACAAACCTAATCAATGGTCCTTGGTTTGAAGAGCATCACTTCGTTCCAAAAATCACTATGTAGACCCCCTAGATACTTGAGGAGTGCGTATGTGTTCCTAGGAGAGATACCCAACATGATCACCATCTTCTTGAATCCAGTGATGTACTCTTGCACACTCTTCTCTTGCCTCTTCTTGAAGTGATGCCAATAGATCCACTCATCCTCTACATACCCAATAAGGTAGAATTGGGACTTGATGACGGTTTTAAAAACCTCCCACTTAACTATTAGTGGATCACCCTCTAGCCTAAGTGTCTTTGTGTGGATTTCCCACTAGGTTAGTGCATGACCCTCTAGTTTCAAATGGGAAAATGAAATCTTCTACTCTTCATCTATATTATGGACATTAAAATACACGTATAACTGTTGCAACCAATGATTCAACTTAGTAGCATAAATCTCACCTTGATAGGGCTTGATATCTACTTTGGATTCCATTTTAAATAGGGACTGTGAAGGAGTGATGGAACTGGAACTTGGTTTTTCTTTCTTAGAAACTTTTTTGACTCATTTTTTTGGGTCTTCACTATATCCTAATTTCTCATCCAATTCACCTTCAAAGTTAGAACCACCAACCTCCCCGAAAGGTCCAAATTTTTTCGCCAGAGCCACCATGAGGAGGGTCATGTTGCAGGAGATATCAACAAATTGATCTTCCAACCTCACAAGTCTCTCTTCTATTGCATCCTGAGGGTTGTTATGACTGGAATCATCTGTCATGGCTAGGGTTCTACAACTTCCTTCTTAAGCCAATTCTTGAATCCTGCAAATTCCCATAAATACCCCATAGAAATATGCTCTGATACCAATATGATCTTTAAACTACCATGTATAATCCACTGTCACAGTTCATCATAATAAATTTTGTATTATACCGAAATATTTTGTTATGCAAGTTTATTTCCTTATATCTCAGACTTGTTAGCACTAGCTCATTTCTCAAACTGATAAAAATTACTGAAACAAGACAAAAAAGGAACAAGCAAATGAACAAACCATCCCCACTAATGAACACATGATATATCCTAGGAAACCTAAAACAAGAGAAAACCCATCTAGAAGGTGAGGTCTATGCTCTACTCTCTTTTCTTTAGTTTTGAAAATGCAAATACAAAGAAAGAGGCACTCACTATGGAGTTGCCTTTGACATTGTGGCCTAAATTGTTGCTAGAAAATATTCTTCCTCCTCTATTATTCTCTCGAATCCCATTCCTAGATGCTCTGCTACAATGCTAAAGAATGGAACCCCTTTCTCCTCCTAGCGGCCCAATATTTAACATAGTCTGATAAACATCTAGGGTTAGCGTTTTTGTATGCCTCAACCCTAAATTAATGTTTGGTTTTGGACCTTCTAGAATCTTCTTGGAAGTCCACATGTCGCTAGCTTCACATGTGTGAATAATGGGGGTTAAAATGGTATGCACTCGTTACAATGGTAGTCAACAAGGTAGGTCAACTTGCGAGAGACATAACTTCTCCATACGAGCGCCAGTTGAGTTGATTTTTGCACCGTTGGAAAGGTGCTGATGTGTATAACAACATCAAGAGGATAGGGGATATGATTGAAAATTTTGGACTTGAAAAAGTGTCATTTTATGTCTTAAAATGGTTCTAGAAGACCCCATACCCCAAACTTCCAAACTAGAACCTGCCACTAAAATAAATCATGCAAGCCAATTTGTACAAAGCTATAATAATTACACCCTGTTGGAAAATACTATCCAAACTAAACAAGATAAGAAAACTAACATGACTCATCATACATGTAACCAATGAACATATCAATTTTTATGACTTGTATATGGTAGGACTATTACACATTAACCATTTCATAGTTTTCATTGGTCACTTACAAACACCATGCATTCATGGTGACCTTTAAAACATACTGGGGGTTCAATTGTTTAGGTAAAACCTTACCAACTACTTTTGGTAAAAAAATATGAAGACGTGTCTCTCCAACCATTTGTGTGTCTCATAGAGTTTCAATTTTCATTCAAATTTGAATGATCACTTCACCAATTTTTGTATGATTGGCACCACCTGGATCCGATGGAAATGACATATACCAACACTTAGGTTGGATCATCATAACTTCTCACTCCATTTGAATTGGACATGACCAGGCCCGGGGTTATATCTCAACAAAATAGTCAAGACGAGGAAACATGTTAGCTCAACTCTACGTGAGATAATAAAACATCATGGACATCTAAAATGAAAAAAATAATTTAATAAGTGGGTGGTGTTTTTCCTTGTTACACCAAACCCTTCCTTAATCCACTTTTTTCATTAGCTCTCAGATAATTGAGGAAAAAATAGATCTGCAAATATACATGTAGCACAATTGGATTCCTTGATTTTCCAAATGGAGTGCAAAGTCAGCATACGTCTTGTCATTTTATTAAAAACTAATTTCAAATAAATTCCACGTGTAATATACTATACCAACACAACAAAGTATCTCCACTTCTCATAGAAAAGTGAATAACACAACAAAAAATCTTTCACATAGCAGCACACTATATACATACATTGAGAAACCAGCCAAAATAAGGGCACACTCTATACACGCAAGCAAAACACACTTTACAAGCTTAACGTAGTACACACTCTACAGTCCTATTTGGGCAACAAACACTTACAAAACACACTTTACAAGCATAACGTAGTACACACTCTACAGTCCTATTTGGGCAACAAACACTTGCATGTGTGCTTTTCTCTCTATGTATTTGCATGGGAGAAAATCCCTCACATGCCTTGAAACTTCATTACTTTGATACCATAAGAAAAAACACAAAATATGACACACTAAACATAGGATTAAACATTCAAAGGTCACACCAAATATTTTCATTATCTCCAATTTATACATGTAGATTACATATCAATATCATTGACACAATTCTCTAGAGGGTGGAGTGATATTCACATGCATATATATTGCCGACATAACTATTTGTAAGGGGGTGGTTGTGGGTTGTGTGTGTGGCTACATCTAGAAGTTTCCCACCTTATAGTGTTACATTTAATGCACACACCTAATAACATTACATTGTTATATCGCTGTTGAGTCCATTTTTGTGCTTCCACAAACCATACTTTTGCCTCTTTATTTGCCCATTTTTCCTTCATTTTATTCCACATTTCTCATAAAATAACCTATCCAAGGTATATTTGTCATCCTTTAACTTCAGAATTGAATTTTCTAAATTTTTGCATTAAAATTGGAAATTTAGCAGAAATTACAGGATTTGACAAAATCCCGTAAAAGCTCCGTCATTTGTATACTTGCAGGACACCTGGGCGAAATCCAACACTTGGGTCGTGTTCCCATATGTACAAGGATGGTGAATAAGCTATCATATTCGAAATCTGAGACTGCTAGATGACCGGTCAACGCTGGTCAAACAGGGCCAGTTCAGCAGAAATTGCCCTGTTTTAGCATTAAATCTAGGACAGTTTTTTATTTCGTGGGATTTTGACCATGTTTTGAGGATCTAGAGGAGGCATTCGACCCTCCTAGGATATTTTG